>JAQGBH010001751.1:0-29434 GCA_034698265.1 Sminthurinus aureus
GTTTAAGCCATCGGATACGAATTTTATAAAACCTTACATTTTGCCCGTCATATGACGGGCGGTTTTTACTTGTATATTATATTGGTTCACAAGTTCACACAGACATACATAAGTAATAAGTACATGTACCAAGTATTGAGGATTGAGTATAGGCCAGTATAGGCTACAGACTACTCACAAACACACACACACGTTCAATCTTTTACTTATTTACTGGATACTTGTCTATAGGTATTCCACCTATCTCTACTATCTATCTATCTATCGAGATCATTGAAGGAGCGAGTCTTGAGCAGTAAACATGTGTTACATTGACCTAGTCGCCTCATAATCAAAATCATCATCATACATTGTACGAATACGAATACGAATGCAAATACGAATACCGTCAAGTGGTCGAATATCATACAGCAGAGTGAAATTTCCAAAGTAAATGTTAAATAATTCGGCAACTAAAAAGTATTTAGCCATGAAACTTTGCATAATTTTTTTGCAAATTGTTGACAGTAATAATATAGCAAAAAAAACTTAGATGTCAAGTTAGAATTGACGCGGTAATTAAATATAATGTGCGTCGTCTAATATCATACATGGGTAGTCGAATATCATACACTTTAGGAAAACTTTTTAAAAATATAAAATATCAAGTAATAAATGACCAGAAAGCCAGATAAATCAACCAATTAAGTATTTTAGATGGTTATTTAATATTATCATTCACATTTTTGCAATCAAACTCAATTTAGGTATTATTTATGGTATTATAATTACCATTTTTAATGACACTCGGTTTTGCACCAATTTTTACATGAAAATTTGTTATTTTAGCTTTATATCACTAATTATACCCCCATTGACAATCTACAATAGTTTTAAATAGTGTTTTGTTATTTAAAACATTAAAAAATACTATAAAAATAACTGTAATAAACGTCCAGAAGTTAGCCTTCTTTTAAAATTCAATGATTCTTATATGTATTCTTCATTTTGAGTAAATATAACAAAGCATGTATGAAAATACAATTAAAAATACTTTAGTCAGTGTGTTTTTATCTTAATCAGAATTATTTTTAATGATGTTGAAGGAATTTGCTGCGACAGAACGTAGAAATGCTCATAATAAATAATAAATATCCCATAAGAACACACGTGAATACATACTGTATGATATTAGACCACCTCGACCACAAAATGTAATCGCTTTTTAAAATGGTTGCACAAAGTTAAACACAGTTTAATTATTAGAATTTCAACCACCACCTAAATCAAAATCGCGTATTCTCTCTATGTACAAGTTTTGATCAGATTTAATAAAAGTTAAATACAATTTCTGAGTCACTTTTTTAAAGATAAATAAAGTTAAAAATCCTCCCTTCGGGACCATTTTATATCGCCTTGAAAGCATAAATGCTTGAGGCTCCGGAAGCGAAGCTGACTACTAAAAGCTCACTTTGCCCCAAGTTCAGAACTACTATCATAAAGTTCTTACGAATTCTGAACATAATAAACTTGTCCACTTTTTTGAAAAAATGTCCGCTAGATGGCGTCACTGTCGAGTTGACAAATTTTCTCGCTAGGTGGCGCCAACTTGCCGACGCTAAGCGTACCCGAAGTGGATACGGACAGACAGACACGAGGGTTGCAATAGTCAGCTTCGCTTCCTAAAAATTGTTACTTTTTATGCTCAGTTTTATAACTGGTGTATTAAGTCATCGGTTGGTTTAATCTGGACAAAAATTATGTTTTTAGTATTTTCGGACATGACTTATAATGTGGTCCAATAGTTTCATGCATGTGCATTCCACGCAAGGCAGTTAGATTAAATGTTGCAAGTTTTCCGTGTAGTGTATGATATTACCCCCCACTGTATGATATTCGACCACTTGACGGTAACGTAGAACATCGTCAGAACTGGTTACCAGTTTTACAGTTTGCACGTACTGCTCAGCGTTGAGCTTTGAGCTTTGAGCTTTGAGATCTTCAACAAGTAAACGCTGAACGTTTTACGTTTAAGAGTAAAGTAAGATAAAAGTAAGAGATACAAGATCTACACAATCTACAGTCTACAATCTACAATCCACATAGGCGGAATACAAACTGTGACATTTTCAAATTGGCAGAGTGGAGTAGAATCGCCAAGTTACACTCACAGTCTACAGTCACATAGGCGCAAAGGCAAAAGTAACAACATCATTTCTACCGTGTCAGTGCCAGAGTATACAGTACATACTACATACGGCATACAGTGCTTCTGCCAGCTTTCTCACTACTCCATACTCGTGTATATTTTTCTTGCTTCCTTTTTTCCTTTTCAGAGAGTCTTAGCTCTCAGAACAGAACCGTCTGTCTCTACTCCGTTTCTGCTTCTGAATTCTCTATCCCGTATTCCTTATTCTGTATTTTGTATTCTGTATCAATTCTCCCTGTTCTGTATTTGTTTGTTGTTTGTCGGTTATTAGTTGGTGGCTACATAAAGTGAAGTGGAAGGCAGCAGCAACAGCAACAACAAAAACAAACAGGCTTCCCTAAATACTCTCCTACTATACAGTCTACTCTGTATTCTGTATTCTGTCGACAGTCTACGGTATTGGAGCGTTTCTTTCATTCACCTGAACGACTAGAAACTAAGAAACTAGAAAAAAGGAGGAGGAGGAGGAAAAGAAGAAGAAGGAAAAGGAGAAACCAAGTTGCATGTATATTTATGATACAGTCAGCCGTGGATAGTAGATACTAGATAGTCGTAGTTACTTTACTTGATATTGTATTGCAAAGTGACACGAAGACGGCGAAAAGGAAAAGGACGAGAGAAAAAGTGAACGAGAAGAAGGAGAAAAAGAAAAGGACTTGTTTCTAGTTTCTATATCTGTGTCTACTGTCTACATTCTACATACTACATACTACATACTACAAAGTAGATACTAGGAGAGTGAGAGTGAACACGCTTTTTTGAATTCTCGCAATGATTATTTATATACCTCAAGAAGAACTTGTTGTGTTGTGTACAGAGAGATCATAATGTGAAAAACTGAAAACATATCATCCAAGTTTTTTCCTACCATATTCTCTCCTATCCAAAATCCAAATCCAATAAAAAAACTTAATAATTTTCATCCTACGTCGTCATATTGAATATTGATATACATATTCATTCTATTTAATTTCCTTTTATTTCATCTGCTCTTGAATCTGGAAGAGAAGCCAGTGAAGATAAATCAAATTTTCTTCGTTTCAATAAAACATCAAACATACTCCAAACTCCAATCTCAAGGAAATTAAATGAATACATAGAACATAGATGGTGATTTTTTGTCCTGTTTTACCATTATTTTTTTATTTTCCTCCTGCTGTTTTGTGGTAAACTATTTGTTGAAAAAAGACTATTGGGATCATCGTAATTGAAATTGGCATTTGCGATTCTTGAGGTTCCAGAAAATAGAAAATTGAACTAAGGAAGAAAAGTAGACAATAAACAACAAATAAGCGTGCGTGATCGTTTTACTGACTTTTTATGTACTGTGAATTGTGAATGAAATGAACACACTGATAACGTTTCATGTATTATAATATGACATAAATACAAATAGAAGTACAATCTGCGTCTTTTTATACTGTGTATGGGGAAAGCGAAAGTGATTTAGATATTCCTCTATTTAATTCTAATTACAATAAAGTATACAATGCGCTGTCTCTAGTAGGGTGTGTGTATACATTACAAATTACAATCACAATAATACCTGTGTTGTGTAGTAAATTTGCTTGGTATAGTTTCTTTATTCAATTAAATTAAATGTACATTCACTGACTCACTCATTCATTCATTCGATCGTTCATTCTACGACTTGGACTCGAACGAGTTTTTCAACTTTGTTCAATACAAGATAAACAAAGTGACAAATTTAAACAATATAAAAAACACTTGTACGTGTAAAGTGTAAATATTCAATATTCAAATGCACATGCACATGCAAGTACAACAACAACAACAATAACAATAAAGAACGGTAATAACAAAACATTATTGTATCATTCTCCATTGTCCATTACATTTACCGACGGAGAAAGTGAGCGAACGAGCAAGTGAGCCTGGCGTCCACTTCAATAATAAAGGTGAGAAACTTTTTCTCTATAAATATTAAATATTGTCGTTAGTTTGGTTACGCACAATCAATAACCAATTGACTGTTTGGATCGTGACTTGTGAACTGTCTTTGCTATTTGCTATAATATTTTATTGTAAACTTACCAAGTATAAAGGAATTTCGACAACGTGCAACGTGCAAGAGGAATTTTTGCACTTGAATCCAAAATCCAACACTCATTTTTTATTCATTCCTGATTCCAGCAGAAAAAATGTTATAAAAAGTTGCAAAAAAAGAGGAATTCTGTACATTTTATACACATTACGAAATTTGAAATTTAAAATCATTTTATTTTGAATTTGTTATTTTTTGGGGTGTTTTGGTTTTTGGTTTTCGGGGCTTCTTGATATACATATATAGCTATAGTATTATTATATGGGTTTTTGGTATTTGTTATACTGTATTACACTGTACATTATGCTTATGTTGATGGTTGATGGTTGAAATAGATGGAAGATGGAATGTTCCGATTGCCTTTTGCTTCTCTTTTTCTGCTAGCGTAAAGTATCAGGAAATGTACGAAATCCCAAATCCTAACATTTTGCATTGCACTCTCTCTCTCTCTCTCTCTCTCTCTCTCCATTTTACCTTTTGCACATTTTATTTTATGGGTTTTTGACTTTTTGATTTCAACCTCAAATAATATACAATCGTAAAAAAGTGGACGGAAGAAGAGTTGAGAGGTTGAGAGAGTAAAAGAGTGGCTAGTAGCGGTACTATGTTCTATGTGCCAATGCACCATCAACCATCATAAATGGTAGGAAAATAGGAAATTCGATTTCGATATGTGTGTGCTACGTCGTCCTTACTCCATACCGCTTGCTTCATCTTTTCAACCTCCAAAATCCAAAATATTCAGGCGAATTCACAGTTTACGCTAGAGTTACCTCATGACGAACAAGGAGAACAAGTTGAGGAAGGAAGAAAATTGGTATGATTTTCTCTCATCCACAATCTATCCACTTCCATTTTGCTACTACCACTTTTTCAATCCACAGAACAGAGAACAGCCAAAAGACATAGCTTTGAGCGTAAAAAATATGAATTTCCAATGTCTCGAGTCTCTCTGACGCTTCTGCACGTCTGGAGTCTAGAGTCTAGAGTCTAGAGTCTAGTAAAATTGCACGAGGAAGATTTTTCATCTTTTCTCATGCCCTTTTCACAGTCACAGTTCCTCACGGCGAAGGGAACCAAAAAGATGGAGAAAAGGTTCGTTGGTTGCTTGCTTGGTTGAGAATCGAGAGTTGAGAACCGCGAGAGTCAGAGGTAATAATGTCTGTAATGCAAATATTTATAAGGCTTACGGCAATTTCATAAGTTTTGATTCGATTTTTTCATCCTCAGTCTTCCATGAAATTATTATATACGAACCATTACAAACCAAAAAACCGAACCAAAGAGATACATGCATATGTATAGAGAGAGAGAGAAAACGTTTGAACCCTTCCGTTTTGCGAATGTGCATTTATTTTTTCTATTTTCTATCTACATGATCAATTTTTATTTCCTTATCAGCCTCTCATAACTTTTTGATTGAGAATTTGGACTATAGGAAAAGCATTGAGTATTGAGTACTGTACCGACGTACTGACTACTGACTACTGAGCATTACAGTTTACAGTTTACAGTTCACAGATAGTTTTTGACAGGGGGTAAAATCATTTTTTTATTCAAAGAAGAAAAGAATCAAAGCTTCTACTTTTCAAATTGTAATATGTACTTGCTTTTAGTCTACAACTTGCAACGTGTCATTGACTAGATACTAGATATTTTGGTATCATTTTCTCTTCTCCATCTCTTAGCTGTGTATTCTATGTCTGCACTTCATTATTTATTATTTATTATCTATTTTAGATTTTATGGTATCGTCAATCGTTAGCAGTCAGCAGTCAGCACACTTGTGTATTTACTTTTATTTTGTGGATGAATTGCTGTTAAATATTAAATGTTAGTGTAAAGCGTAGAGTATGGAGCATGTTGTTATTTCATTCAGTTTGTTTAAAAATAAACTAATTGTAGCTACATTCTTAATGCTTTTCTATTTAAAAGTTGTCAAATCACATCTACAAACTACCAACTACTGTATATTATTGTATAACATTGTAAATTCTTTTAAAATTTAAATGATGACATATTGCACAGACTGAATAACAAAAGATTACAAATTACAAGGTTTTATTTATAACGGTAATATTTATTTATCTAAGATACAGCGTCCAAAGTACATGCATTCTCTCAGATACGCGTCAAGGTTCAATGCGTGTAAAATGTACTGAAGGTTGTTATAAAATCGGATGCATTAGATTTGTGTACTCTGTAATAATAATAATTATCATTACATTATATGTTATCGGTTATCACTCTGATAATTTATAGAAATTTTTGTGTACATTTTGTCTGCCATTTTGACGATTCACGACAATAATTTGGTCACATGTATGATTTCAAATTTCAAGTTTCAAGATTTGATAGCAATATGTAGGTATTTAAGACTGCATATTATGGAACATGGAATACAGATAAATGGGAATGATATAGAACGATTGAATTTGAATGGACAAAAAGTTTGTGATTGAAGATTGAACAAGTCAGAGAAAAGAAGATTGTAGAAATATATCATCATCAGTTCAATGTCTTTTTTATTTATGTTTTATCATTGACATGACATAACACAGAAAACACACAGAAACAGGATAGTAAATAATGTAGTGAAGTCAAGTGACTTGAGATTTGAAGTGCAGTCACTGGCAGGAGCAGTCAAAGTTTTGTGCTATACACTATACAATAGAACATGGACCTATTTGCAACTGATAGTGACTGGATAAATTGAATTGAATTCCCTAGTTATTTCTGCTCTTTGTAGGTCTCTTTCGTGATCATATTAGTACATTAGTACATGGTACAAATGTACATGTGTGATTATATCAGCCTCTGTCCATGCTCCATATTTCATTCCTTCATGGGAAATCAAAATATCTATGACATACATTTCATATTTCATATCATGAAAAAGGGCAAACAAAGATTTTGTCCAGCATCCAGTATATAAAGATAAATACAGAATACAGATAAAAATATTGCTTTCTTTTTCTTAGGTTTTCTTATTTTATTCTCGTATGTAGTCTATAGTATATTATAGTGTGTAATTGTAATATTTAGATTTCCAGCATCTCTCAACCCTCAACTCTGGAACCTAGTTTTATTGTATTCATGGCTCTATGTCAATTGTCAATCGTGTCATTGTCATGTCGTAAGTCAAATCGAATCAAACCAAACCAAGAAGAGAGAAAAAATAGTTCCACTTTGGTCCTTTGGTTTTTCAGTGTTTAGACATCCTTATTGCTGATTGCATAAATCATGGACAGCGACAGACAGCAAACAATATAATATTACACTTTTGGCTTCATCATTTATATTTTAGTTTTATGTAGAAATATAATTCATATTATAGTTTTTTTACACCAGTTATCAGTTGCAGTTATCAGTGCAGTGTCGTGGTGAAGATTTGTTTTTTGCTTTTCTGTACTGTTTCACTCTAAACTCTCGCACAAGATACTATAATATTTAATTTATAAAATCTATAAAATATAGATGAAGCTAAAAATAGTGTGAAATACTCCTCTGCTCTTCATTCTCCATTGTTAAAACTTTAGCCGAATTGTGTATTGTGTCTCGCCCTGTTTGGTCGAAACTTTTTACCATACGTCCGGAAATAAATCACTATTAATATTCGATATTCGATATTACCACTTGTATTGCTGTAATATTTTATATTTTTAATCCATGATATTTTACTAATATGGCAAGCGACAAGAGTTTCATTAGGGAAATTAGAGATGAACAAGATAGAAATGGTAGTCGAAGTCTGTATGGAACTTTAGAGAGTTGGCGTGGAACAGGTGCAACAAGTGAGAACCATGCTAATCAAAGGTCTGTTTTATTTTTTCAAAGTCCTCTTCACCATTCACAATTCACAATAATAATAATAATATAATATAATATGTAATATGTAATATAATATGGTTATCAATTGGGATTCATGTTTCGTGTATTTAGTATTTATTTATACGTGTGTGTTTTTGTGTGAGGTATGTATTTTTTACTTTTTTCATCCACAATCCAGAATCCACACGTGTGCTACTTACCTTTCTACATTCTACATATTCAACGTTTCACGTGTGCATAGTTTTAATAGTTATTAAATCAGCTTATTTTCATGTATTTGTTGACAATAATAGAAATGTATCAGTATAAATACTGTAATAGTATTATGTTATCACCCCACAAAATTTGTATAAAGGGAAAACTTGAACATTTTATTTACTTTCGTTATATTGATACGATATCTACCTGAATCCTGAATGTGGTTTCCTGCTAAATTGAGCAATACACACAATACTTAAAAACGCATTGTTAAATTGCTAATACATTCACACACTTGGCTTGTTTAAAAATACAGAATCCGTCAGGTGCCAACGGCTATTGATTTTGATAGTAACAAACGCAGGATTCAACATTACAAACTTCTTTTTATCTTGTACGATTTGTATTTTAACCACTGACTATTGAGTATTGAGGTACAAAAGGAAAGTGTTGTAAGTTGTAATGCTGTCGGTTTTAAAGGGAAAAGATAAAGGCATTTTACCATTTACATTGCTGTGCAGATTAAAAGTATTGAGTACTGACATCGCCGCTTGTCACACCTATCAACAATATACACACTCTAATCCTGGATTACAAATGAGCTGTGTACCTTTTTATTTTTTCTTTAAGTCTCTTGGGAAAGCAATGTTGTAATTTGTAGCCATGTTAATATTTGTGTTTGTCAGTCTATCGCCTATAGTACACTGAGTATCGAGTACTGAGTATTGTCGACTCGGTACAGAACAATAAATAATACAAATGTCTCTTGTGTACAGGAACAAAGTCCAAAGAAATTAGTTTTATAAAATCTATCTGTAGTCTGGTCTGTAGGCTGAAGCATATATATGTAGCGTGTGGAGAACGGAGAATGTAAGTAGTAAGTACAGAGTTGGCAAAGATCTACCTACTATTTTATCGTTGCAAGTTGTAATAAATGATTGAAGGAGAGAAATGAATCTTTATTCAAAATCTGTATTCAAATTTCCGATTCGAGTCTTAATTAGATGTGTGATCTGTGAGATAGCGATAGGTACATGTAGTGTAGAAAACAAGGGACAGTGGAAGTTCTGTGTTCTGTGACACGGAATATAAATTAAATGCCACTCATTCCCTCTCTCATTTAAAGAAGACGAAGACAAAGAGAAAGATACACACATTTGTAAATACTTGGTTTACAATTCACATGTACAGGAATTTCAATTTCGATATTGGATAGTGAATGATGATGCAGTAGACTGTAGACTGAAATGGAAATGAATAAATTAATACACATTACACATTATATATGTGACCGAGGAAAGGAAAGGTGTATTATTTATCAGATTTGCAATCTAAAAACTTCTACAAACTTTGTATGTACAAAGATGTAATATAGAAAAGCGAGAATAAATATCAGACGGTTATTATTATTTGTATGCCCGGAAGCTTATTAAAAACAATATCAAATGTACATTGTATATTATAAGGCACAATCGATTTTGTTGAATTGGCTGTAAAATATTTACAAATACAAATGCTTTGGTGTTTTGCCCAAATGTAAATGTTTGAAAGTACTGTGTTAAAATTTTCATCGTCTTGCATTCATATGATAGATAACTCTGTGATGAAAAGCTTAAAAACGAGTCTTCAAAGAATTGAGCATTTTTACCTATGGAATTTGAATTTCAGTCAGCGATTTAATTATAAATTATAAATAAAGCAATGAAAATATAGAGAAACATGTAAAAAATTATATTTTGTGGCTTTAAAAATTCCGAATCTATTTTATTTTGGATTAGAATCTTCATCTCCCTTGTTGCTTGTGTATGTATACTGCCAATGATACTGTCTTTAAATTACAAGTCTGTGACATCTTCAACCTTCAGATAATAATGTTGCAAGTGTATTCTTCAAAGTTGTAGTTAAGTAATGATATCGCCTGAAATAAGAAATATTGCACTGCCACGAATGAATGCCATTATAATTTATAATGTTTCAATTCAAAATCGTACAAGTAAAAAGTTTGAATATTTATCGCCTGCAGTCATTGTGTATCATATCATATTTTACAGTACGTATTTATGACATTGGGTTATACGTTATACTTTTTAGATATCATAAACTGATGTTTATGCTTATACTGCCTACAAATACTTAGTTGCATAAGCTACTCGATTCTCGAAACAATTCAACAAAACAAGAGGCTCAACTCACAAAATGTAGTGTTTCTCTTCCTTTTTGGATTTACATTTCCATCGGGTTCTGATTGACACTTACAAATAATATATAACGTATGCGTAAAGAGAAAAGAGAAGAGTCAAAGGGAACTTTCCGTTCCATTTATACATTTGAACGTATATACAAATTTATTGCAATGGATGTATCGCCATATTCGCCATAGACAGATTTAAAATTTAAAATATGTAGTTACAAATCACATTTCACAACATGGAATCTACACTTTCTTTACAACTAAATATGTGCACAATTCATGTGTTCAACTGTCATCCCGAGTATTTTTGCGAATCATGCTCATTTATTATATAATTCAAATTATGTAAATGAGCATAATCCTTTTACCATGTAACATGTTCACTGGATGGAATTTTTCTGCATGATTTTTTTCCAATGTAAAAGTATTGTTGATTGTTGAGACTTGAGACGAGCAGTAGGCAATAGTTGTATCTGCAATGCACAGAATACAACAACGTATTGTTATGATTTGTGATCAAGTGCAATTTTTTTTACATGTACCATGTAATCTAGAATCTAGAACAAGCTGAGAATAGATTGAATCATGCTTTATAAAGAATACAGATTGGTTTACAAATTCTGCATAGCTTTCATTTTGCTGATATTTTGAACCTACTTTATTTGGTGTTTGAACTGAATACAAAATGTTATACAAATATCTGTACTTCATTCTCAATTCTCGTGATATTCAAATTCAGAGATGTATATATATGTAAAGCTGCTGAGTTTGCACAATTTGCAAATTCAATAGAATGTGTGTAGTGTGTACAAATGTCATTCAGAAAAAATGCATGTGTCGCCTTCCTATTTGTATAAACTGCATGTTTCATTCATTTTCTATGTATTGCTCAAACTTTTCACTTTTCATTAGTGATATTTAGTCTAGTTATAATGCCTGACTTAACTTTGATGGGGAATTATTATGGAAAATAGGAAAGAGTACTTAATTTTTCTGGACTAAATATTGACCTGAAAAATTGTTGATGTTACTGTTGAGTTTTCGATTAAGCCCTCAAGTCTTATTTACAAGTTCAGGAGAGAGAGAGAGAGAGAGAAAGAGATGGGACATCAGCCAGTTTTCTTACATTTCCTGAAGATCATCAGCCAGTCTCTAACATTTGCCACTGATTTTTCTTCAAAAAATGAAATAATAATTCTAAAAATTTTGAAAAATTATACATGCTTAATATTCTGGTCTGTTACTAACAGGGGTTGTAAAACGAATCGCATCATAATCATTTTTATTTTATCGGTTTTTCGATGGTTTTACTGAAGACCATCAAAATATTGCTAGAGCCCGCAAAATTTCAAAACATTTGAAATTTGGCGGGAGAATTTTTTGATTCGTATTTTTCAGCTGATAAAAGATAAAAGTAGTAAAAGTATTTTTTTGGCAGTTATAATTAGAGTTAAACAGGTTTTGTAGTATAATTACTACAGCCGGTGTAAAATACTGTATACCTTTAAATGTGGAATTAATTTTATGCTTGTACAAAAATTCAAAAGCAAACTTAACACGTAATTAAAAAAAAGGTCAGTCAAAACAAATGGTTGTTGTTGTAACTTGTGACTAACGGAAGTAAATAAAGAAACATGACCTTACTGTAACTTCATCATTTATAATTTATAGTGATGAGTCTGTCTTTTGTGAAGTGAAAAGTGATGAAAATATTTAACAAAAACGGTTACGTCAGGACGTCAGGAAAATATAATATCGGATCTCCAGAGAAAAGAGACTGGTGACAAGAAAAGTCGCATTTGATATTGATTTATTTATACATTTTATGCACAATTTATCGATGTGATTATTATTGTACACACGTGTATCAGTTGTCGATGTACTTTGAATATTGGAGATGAGATAATACTTTGCTGTTGCAACTGAAAGTGTCTTGTCTATTTAGTATTCAAGAAGAATTCAGACTTACTAATAGGTAATATTATGCCATTGTTTTGACTGTATACTGTAAACTGCATGAGCAATGAAGCGAACTTGGGATTTTGA
Organism: Sminthurinus aureus; assembly: GCA_034698265.1. NCBI lineage: Eukaryota > Metazoa > Arthropoda > Collembola > Symphypleona > Katiannidae > Sminthurinus > Sminthurinus aureus. Next base: position 12,520 of record JAQGBH010001751.1, read on the forward strand.
AGTGGGTGTAGAGGATGAAGAGGAAGAATTTCTTTTAAGACATCGTTTTAAAAAACTACAGCTTTTCCACGATGGGTAAGATATTATATAAGTATCTACAATAGCAAAGATATAAAAATTATAGATGTATTTTATACTATACAAACTATACAGTTACGAATTAGTAGTACAGTTTAACCGATATCTATTGTGCTTACTTTTATTACTCTGGAACTGGAAACTAGTTGTGTTCTTGGTAGTTATTACACATACACAACTTCGTCCGTGTCCTCTCTTTCCCTTTTTATGTTTACAAACATGCATGAAGAGCTAAGTCCGAGTTTCCCCTTCATGGTGGATTTAATGGAATCTAAATAATCCGGGTCCACCTTCACATCAGCATAAAATTCCTCCTTTGAAATGATTAGAAGAGGAGCTCAAGCAAAAGCAGCTCACCCAAATTATTCTCTATATAATTAATTAAATCATGTACGCATTTCTCAGCAAAAGAGGAATGGTTACAATCTATGAATTTCAATGAAGGCATGCTGGTTGTTAATTGTCATTTAGAGATACAAACAGGCTTGTGTGTACCAACTTCCAACTAGTTTTTGATACCAGTATAAATAAGGGGAATGGATAAAAGGTGATTGTGGATTGTGGTATCATCATCTTTCACTACTTTAAATTCTCGAATATTTACTATTTACACATGGCCTATAATATAATATCAATGGATCGGAGTACTGATATAAAATGACATTATTATTACTATAAATTTGAATTTAAAAAGGAAATATTATCACAAAAAAATCAACAAAAAATACAGAAGATGTATCATGCTGAATTGGGAAAAATGGGAAATTTTCATGCGAAGCTTGTTTAAGAGGATGCTTTTTATGCTTTGTGAGTTTTTGAATATTTGATGTGAATCCAGCATTTTCTCAGAGAATCTCCCACACACATGGTTTATTCAATTATTATTAACTCAATATCCTCTCGTATCAAGCTGATATTTTAAAGTTGTATAAATTTTCAATATTATAATATTCATCATCTTATATACATATACATAACAAAATGCACGGTAAAAAAACTTGGAGTAGTAGAGCAAACTGAGCAAATATGCAACAGTTTCTATACCTTCAGTATAAATAATATAAGATCAAAATATAAAATAGGGGATTAAATATCCTGTTTGTAAGCTCTCTTCTTTTCTTTTTAACACCCAACACCGACCCAATAATTGTTATTCTCAATATTACGGAACATGTTATTATAGCTATTAGTTCATTCATGATTGACTATTACGAATATTTATGAACTTTATCAAAAAAAACTTAATACTAGTGGAATGTGGAAAGTGTAAGTAATAGATATTTGGCTGTAACTAATATAAATTTTGAGTATTAAAATTTGCTATGAAAATATGAAACACATCTAACATCTAGATAATGCAACATAAAAAAATAAGTGTGTATAATATTATGGTAGGAGGTATAAGCATAAATGGGGCACGGTTTGCTTATGGGATATACATATAACTCGACAGCAGTAGTCGAATGCTCGAATGTGATATGTAGTGGTAGTTGTTGCAGACTACCTAAAAGAACAAAAGGAGGGGGGCGTCTGTTAACATAAAATAGAAATCGGCCTTGTCTTTTGAACTTGCTGGTTTTTTAAACGAAAAGTAATACTATTCATATAAATTATATTATACTCTTTTGTTGTCGTCTTTGGTCAAACATGTAACAAGCTTTTTACGATTACACTACCATATCAATTTCTTTTAAATGTATCAAAGATTATATAGTTTGTTGTAAACTAACTAAGTGGATTTCAATTTTTTTGTAACAATTCTTCTTCTTCTTTTTTGCAAACGTTACTGAAAATATTTGCAACATCAAGCTTGCTTCCTTTGCTTTGTTTAGTATCATGCAGTAAACATTCTGCATTATTATTATAAAAAATCGTTAGCAAACCAGTGCAAAGACAGTTTTCAAGTTCATGAAATCATGTAGACTTGATTTAAAATTTAAATTGTGAAAAGTTCTAGACAAAATCAAGATAATAGTGTTTTTTTTTAATTGACTTTCTTATAAATAAGCAATTTGTTTTTGTCCTTTGGTTCTGAAATCCAGAGAGGATCACCATTTGATGGCTCAATCAAGAGAACAACTCACCATGGATAATATGACAAAGTCAGATAATTCGATATTTCAGCAATCTAAAGGTATGATACATAACATTTAATATTATATTATGACTATTATGATTATTTGTAGTCATTTTAATAGTTGAGTCCCATGTATTACATTATTTTCATTCATTATTGGATTTTACGTTCCATTCATAAAACATAAAACGATAATGTTTGTTTTTGTTTTTATAGTCTTGTAAACATGAAAATATAATAACATGTATAGTATTTTTGACAATGGAAAATGGAAATGTGTTTATTTCTGAATAATTATTATTTATGATATTTTATTTGTTTTCCAGGCTGTTTTGTAACCCGATCCAAGGGTTTGGGATTACTATGTTTGACAATTTTATTAGCAGTCATTGTTGGATTTGTGACCTATCATTCAGCAAATAAGTGTGATTCATTTCAATGGGGTAGTACACCAGAAAGTCAAGATGCACATCACGATGGACATGACGAAAAAGTGAAAGATGTGCGACTACCGACAAGTCTTCGTCCTTTATACTACAAAGTTGATTTGATTCCACATGTGGATGAAGAAAAGAACTTTACGATTGATGGCACAGTGTCAATTGATATTTTAGTTTTACGAGATACAGACAGAATTACTCTACATATAAAAAATATTTCCATTGCAGAAGAGTCCGTGAGTGTTCATGAGAAGGTGAGTAGTAATTTTGAGAAGCGGTTGTCAGTGGTCAAACATGATTATGACATTCCAAGAGAGTTTTACAATGTTTCACTTAGTGAGACACTCAGAGAAGGCAAGACCTACAGGATCTTTATTAAGTATACTGCTCAACTCAGTGACAACTTGGCTGGTTTCTACCGCAGCTCGTATAAGGATCGCGAGAGCAACGAGACAAGGTTAACTTTTACATCACATACTAGATACTATATATGCATTATGCATAATCAATATTACTAATGTTTTATCATGCACATTCATATTAGTACAAATAGTAGTTTATTCTGTATACATATGTATTATGTATTAATTTCATTTTCATCAGTTTCATTGAAAAAAAAAAAAGATTTTTTTTTTTACACACTATAATTGCATTTATTACATGACCTAGTGTATGAGAATGTTTATATGTATATATAGTCCACGTACATTTCAATAAATAAACAGCATTATAGTAATGTTATCTTATCTTAGCTATATATTATATTATATGATTTTATGCAGCCTTTAGAAAAGTCATTTGCTTAGGATGGGAAAGGAAAAAGAAAAAATCGCACGTTTTGTTAAATAACATGGATGTCAAGGGTTATCTTCCCGATAAATCTATGTTCCGTGTATTCAACACATATAACATTGACGCATCGGGAAGAAAAGCCTCAATATATTCCATGTATCCCTCATATTATCTTGAAATTCCATGTGCTTTCAGCTTTCAGTCTTTTTCGTCAGCTTGAAAATATGTGATTTGTATAAATACACATATTTAGATTGGGAATTGGGAAGAAGCAAAAGTCTTAACAGTCATAAATGTACATAATAATATTGAATAGTTTGGCTATATTAGTAATTACAATGCATAATAGTTGGAATTTAATAAGAAATAATTGCTCTTTTCAACATTAATAATCGACAATTCAATGGTTTGTAAAGACTGGATATACTTTATCATTTATGAATTGTGCATGTTCTATATGGTGTGTATTCAAAGACATCATCACAAAAGATAAAAGATTCAATTGACAACTTGACCATGATCATGATTTTTAGATAAAAAGGAAATTCTAAATAGCTACACAAAGTATTTAATATATATCTTTCACAATTCGTTAGCCTATTACCTATTAGATGAATAATATTTTTAAAAAAATGGAGGATAATTTTGGCGAAACATTCCAATCGCTTCTCTACTAATTTGTGAATCATATTAATACTATAGTGAAGGAAAGGATGAAACATTCATATTATATTACTTATTTTTCCTCTTGAAGTCTTAATTTCAATTTAATTTCTCTCTATCATGGATAAAAGCATATCTTTTTAGAAATATTTTGTGTAATTGTCGGCTTCCTTTTCTTTTATATTATGAGAATCCAACTAGTACGAATATGGAATGTTAAAGGGTCATGCTGTACTGATGTATTTTGTTTATAATTTATAAGGAAACTGAGATACAAAGATCTCTTAATGATATGTGTATAAAAACTACAATGTGTTTCTGTTGTATGTCACTTTCAGGTGGTTGGGAGTTACTCAGTTTCAACCTACAGGTAATTATTGTTTTTTTTATGTGAATTATGTATTGTTATTCTGTATATAATAATGATTTCCTATTGTATGATTAATAAAATTGATCGAGTCACAGATCTTCAGAATCTCTGATCTCTATAAAGCTGATGTGCGTATTATTTGTAAACCTACGCATCTGTCAACTCCATTTCAGCCTTTGAGATCTTTGTTACAAATTTCTAGTCAGTATTATTTTCCATTCGAAAGCTCAATAGTTGTCATTTCATCTCCGTTCTGATTTTAAAAACCAAGTGTCAATGACATGAAAGAATGCTAAATGCTAAATACATAAATGAATAAATAATAATATAATAATTTCTACAACTATCTTGAAGACATGAAAACTTATTGTGGTAATGAAGGAAAGAATTTGGGTATTTTACCACAAATCCTGAATGAATGAGGATAATTCTCATTCTATACTCTTACATTGTTTTAAATTGTGTCTTTATCATTCTTTTTTTCAGATGCTCGACGTGCGTTTCCTTGTTTTGATGAGCCTGCATTGAAAGCGGAGTTCGAAGTTAGTATTGCAAGAAAAAAGAGCATGACATCAATATCAAACATGGATATTAATCGACAGGAACCAATGTAAGACAAGTTTATTTTACTACCCTTTTAATTTTAATGCTTGCCTGTCTGTGTAAGTGTGCCCATACAAATATGTGTACATGTCATATGTTATCAATGATGACATTTTAATGGATGTAAAGATATGAATACTACGTCGTAAAACAGATTGTACTACTACAAAAAGGGTTTACACTCTAGTTTTATTAGAATGTCTATTTGTTCATAGATTATCTTGTTACATATGTCAAGAACTGTAAAGTAAACTAGCCCTGCGGGAAGTACCAAATCGATTACGAATCAAAAATGGTTAAGATTTAGGTTAATCTACTTAAATTTCCCCTATCCTCAATCATTTAAGCTAAATGCTAAATGACATGCAAATTTACATGTACATTTAAATTTCAAATGGAAGTACGTAATTTATTAATTCATATTTTAAAAAAAAGTCTGACCAGAGAATGTCTTACAACTAACAACGCAACTTTTTATATTTTCATCCTGTCAATTGTCAATGGTATTGGTCTACATTATACATGAACTTCATATTCGTCCTCTATTATTTATTTTCTCTATTTTATCATGAAATGAGAAATGAGTCGATGAACAAAAATATAAATTCTTTCATGTGTGCATAAATTTTTATGTAGATTGTAGATTGACTTTTTGGGGTAAAGAATTTTGATGTTGTGATAAAGATGTTAAGGTCAATAAGACTGACGACTGCAGACCAGAGAGAAAATCCATTGATATTCTCACTATCATAATCATGGCAAAAGTGCGCTTGTATAAAACAAAAAGTATAAAGGATAGATAAGCAATTAGACACTATAGACACGTTGTTCAGAGTTAACAAGGAGAGGAGAATTGAATTGGTCGCATTTGATTTTTAGCCTAGAACAACAAATATGAAATTGAGAATTGGGGATTCAGACGCATAGAGAGAAAAAACAGGTTATTCTTCAGTATACACCAAGCACAGACAAATACAATACACAGAAACATGCATTCCTTATTATCCTTTGGCTTTGATGGATGAAGAGAAGTGGAAACAACGTGAAGTGGTGTGATGTACAGGAATGTACTAGTAGATACACGTGTGTAAAATATGACATGTGAGGTATATCAGGTCAGCACTCAGCACATGTTTGAAATGAATGAGTTGGAAGCTCAATGAAGTTATTGACAATGTTACAAAGTCGTATAATTAATAAGCATTATTCGTTTTTAGAATCATTCAATAATAATAACATAGTCTATAGTCTGCAATCTACAATACCAATTTTTGACAGTAAAGAACTCTTTTCTTATTCCTATGCAACTTAAAGGCAAACGGTTGTAGTTTTCACAAATGAAATCTGTTTCCATTGAATTCTCTTATTCCAAAAAATGTAATTCAATTCCAATTTCCAAGGAATGCCTACAAGTTACAAGTCCTTCATTACATTCACGAAAATGAAAAGGAACAAACGGTTTATTCAACCAAAAACTACTCATTTTTTGCGACAAATGTCAAAGCTTGTTTATTCATCATGTGTGTGCAAAATACATGCACAATAAAAATGTTCTTGTCGGCCTTGAGAAACCTTGACATAATTTTTTCTTCTTTTTCAACATTACAAATTTCTTGAAATGAGACACTTTGTTGTTGAGGCTTTTTCAAGTGCATCATAAGATGATTATGATTTTAGTGTGTAGTATGGAGTATGGACCTACGTCAAATGTTGTTGTAGAGTTATCTCAATTCTCAAGATTTTCAGAAATGCTTTTTTCCTTTCATGTAATTAATACACTAGTCAATAACCATTATGCTTTATTGCAAAGTACATTGTACATAATAATATGTAAGTTTGTAACTGAAAACTTGAAACCCCTGAACTTTGTATGCCATATGATGGTCAGTATTTACTGCGAACTACGGCAGTATGCACATTGTACACACAAATTATACAACATTATCTGTACATTATATGAGATAAGAAAGTCGAAGATCATTTTTTTTTCTTGTCATTGTAACTCCACTGTCCTTTTCATATTACGTATAATACACATATAAATATTTGTGAGACTGTAAGTTTTGACTTTTGACACGCAATAGTTTTAATAAGACATGATAAATTTGATTTTGATTGATCATAATATATCATCATAAATTATAACATTTGAATGTCTGTTTTAAATGCACTGTAATGTATAGATGATTTTAGATATATTATGAATTATGATTCAAGTACAGTATTGAACTTAATAAAATGATAAATATTTCTGTAATGTATGAAATAGGGAAGGAATGGAGGACTGGGTTTGGGATCACTACAATAAATCCGTCCCAATGTCCACGTATTTAGTAGCCTTTGTTGTTTCCGACTTTGCAAGCCGTACTTCCGATTCCAGCTTAAGTAAACCAAAATTCAATGTATGGGCACGAAAGGATGCCATTCATCAAGCAGAATATGCAAGAGATATTGGTCCACGTATTTTAACCTTTTTCGAAGGATACTTTAATATTTCTTTCCCATTACCAAAACAAGATATGATTGCCCTTCCCGATTTTAATGCAGGTATGTAAATAATTCTCATCAATTCATCTTTCATATTTCTTAAATTTATATGTTTATTTAGCTGTGAAAATACATGATAGACAATGAATGATATGAATTTTATTATTCTTTTTCCCAACACTTAACTTTTTATTCAACCTGGACCATGAAATCTTTAGGAGCTATGGAAAATTGTAAGTCCTTTTACGTGAAAAATCTATTTGTGTGTAAAACATCAATTTAGTTTTGTTGCAAATTAAAAGACATGATACATTATAGTACAAAATTTCATTTCTTTCTTTGTCATGATATTCGTGATGCATCATGTAATGTTATCGTACATATATAATGTTGTTTTTTTGGATCAATTATAGATTATTTTTAAGTATTTGAATTTTCTTTATGTATGCACAAAGTACACAAATGATGAAAAATTCACTTTTCAACATTATATAATATCTGAAAATGAAATGAAACAATCATAAAATATATTATTATTATACACACATTAATAATAAATTGTAGTTATGTAAATATGAAGGAAATGATTTTTATGAGAACTAAACTATTTTTCTTTCCACAGGGGGTTTGATAACATACAGAGAAACTGCAATGTTGTACGATGGAAATGTCTCATCAGATTATAACCGTCAACGAATTGCCACTGTAATTGCGCACGAACTTGCTCATCAGGTACGTGTCTTTTATTCATTATGTTATTTAAGCTATGCATGCTCACCTTAAAATATTTGATGTTGTTGTTGTTGAACACACAGAGTTTGTGTTTGTCTCATGTTATTTTTCAAAGTCGGTGTTTCATGGTTGGGTATGCCAAATGTCAATCTATGGAAAAGTAGCTATAATTAAATGATTTCTGTTCTGTTCTGTTCTGTATGTAGTGGTTCGGCAACTTGGTCACGCCAAGCTGGTGGTCAGATTTATGGTAATGTTAAAATTAAATGGGATGACCACTGTTTTGAATATTTTGATATTTTAAAACACAATGTTCAGTTGAAATAAATCTTTATATATTTTGTGTTTAAATAGGTTGAATGAAGGCTTCGCCTCATACGTTGAGTATATTGGAACAAATCATGTAATTCAACCTATCATACTTATTATTATTTGTATAATCATGTAATTTTCATGGAATTATTTATATGTACCTTCCTTTTTGTTAATTTCCTCAATGAGATATCCTGAATGCCTGCATAATATGTATGTTTTCCTTTAGGTTGAGCCAGATGCAAAAATATTGGAGCAATTTGTTGTCGATGAGATTCAAAACGTTTTTGCTTTAGATGCACTTGATTCCTCTCACCCGATCTCTGTACCTGTTCATCATCCTGATGAAATCAATGAAATTTTTGACCGAATTTCATATGGAAAAGGAGCTTCTATAATTAGAATGATGAATCATTTCTTAACAGAATCTTCATTTAAAAGTGGATTAACTAATTATTTGAATAAGTGGTAAGATATTGTTTACATTATACTATACACAAACACATATATCTGCATTTTTAGATATTTAGGAATTTGTAGTAAAACAGACATGTTTTAATACATTCTAATAGGAAGTTCAATAGTACTGTCCAGAATAATTTATGGGAATCCTTAACGCAGAAAGCATGGCAAGACAAAACTTTAGATAGTCACATCACTGTTGCTGAAATTATGGGTAAATTTTTTTCTGCTCTTTTCCTTTCTTTTGGCGAGCATGCTAATTGATTTTATATTTTATGCATGACGAATCATTTGTGTTTGAGTAATAAACTAAATAAACAAATGTAATTATTCCTTTTCTAGACACGTGGACACTGCAAAAGGGTAAATAACTTTTTCTCCGTCTCTAATACATAATTAATAATCAATATCAATCTAATATTTTTGTTTTCTCCGTTCATATTCATATGCAAATTCAACTCCAAACTGCACATGCTACATTATTTAGTAGTTGTTTAGTACTTCTCTAAATAATATTTCTAATAAATATTTCTGTTGTTTTACATCATGTATCAGGATACCCTGTTATTAAAGTCGATCGTCATTATCCAGGAAAGCATGCCAACTTTACACAAGTGAGTTCATTATGTCATTTCAATCATTATTAGTATGGTCATTTTTATCCGACGTGTAGAAGTAGATTATGTAAGGCATCACTTCTAATCTTTACTAAATCATGTCATGTTCTCTTTTTTTGATGATACAGACAAAATTTCAACTTATCAAAAATGAAACCATGGCTAAAGAATACGAGTCATACAGATGGTGGATTCCTATTTCTTATGCATCTCCTAATTTCAACCCAGATTTCAAAAAAACTGAACCAGAATTCTGGATTAAGAAAAGTGAAAAGTACAATGATCATGGTATCTATGTTAATAAGAGTGACTGGCTTATTGTAAATGTTCAACAAACCGGTAATTTGCAATTTTACCTTCATATAGCTAATAATTAAAATATATTTTTGTTCTTTCTATTTATTAACCATTTTATAATTCAAAGTATATAAGTATATTTTGAATTTTACATTGTGATAAATAGGATACTACCGTGTAAACTATGATACCAGAAATTGGCAGTTAATCATTGAACAACTGAATACAAACAATAGTGTTATTCATACGGTTAATCGTGCTCAACTTCTTGATGATGCATTGAATCTTGCTCGAGCCACCCTTTTACCATATGATCTGGCTTTCAACGTTACTCAATATCTCAAAGATGATGATGAATATTTGCCCTGGGAATCTTTCCTCAATGCTTTCTCTTACATCTCTACAATGCTTCTCAGATCTCCTTCATATGGACTTTTCAAAGTGAGTAGAGGATTTTTTCATGCATTTGTCATAACATTTCAAACAAAGTTTATGAACATTATTTTATGGTAATCATACAACGATACATGCATATTGAAGTACTATATAGTTTCTCATAAAATCTTCTATGAAAATGTAAAAGTACACATTCGAAGAGTTAAAATATGCTAAACATGTACATGTACTTGGTTGAGTTCCGACAAATTAGTGATGGAATTTATTTTACATTATTTTACGAAGCTCTGTTATGAAGTTATTATCATGATCACGTGATTCTTCAGTATTTTATAACATAAAGAATTACATTGCATCCCATTGTTGCCGTACCCCTTGTTTATTTTGTCTTTAATTTTTTTTATAGACATATATGCGAGGCCTATTAGAAAATCAATACAAGAAAGTAAAATTTATGCAACAAGAAGATGACCCACTACTGAAAAAATTCCATCGTATCAATATTGTTCAATGGGCATGTGCCGTTGATAACGAGGATTGTATTGCTCAAGTGAAGAGTCTTTTCTCTACATGGATGAAAACTGAAGATCCTGATACTTCAAATCCGTAAGTGGCAATAAAAACTTTAATATATTACAGAACGCAAAATGTTTTGTTTCCTTTTATGATTCATGTACGTATATGATGGTCTCATAATATAAATAATAACAATCAAATTTTATTACCCAAAGAAGCATAATATTTTTTTGTTTTGACAACAAAAATATAATACTATTTAGTACTGTACATTGTAATTTCACGAACAATTAACTAACACGTTGCATTGATGTATTTTTATGTACTTTAGAGTTCCAACCAATATGCGTAGCTTCGTATACTGTGCGGCAATGAGAAATGGTGGAGAGAAGGAATGGAATTTCTTATGGGCAAGGTGAGACTACAAAACACAATGATATTTTATAGTTTATGTTTCATGCATCATATTTCATTGAAACCGCAATAGTAATGTTGCGTATGAATATTATTTTTACAACTTTTTATATGTATGTTAATATGTAAATTGTCTGCATTACTAATTTTTTATTTATGTCTAATAATTCGATAAAATGAAGATATGGAAGGTCAAATGTTGCTGGAGAGAAAAATACAATTTTGAGAGCCCTGGCGTGTACAAGAGAAACATGGATTTTGAACAGGTTTGTATTTCAAAATCTTTGCAATTCGAAATTTTTGCTTAAATATTAAAGCTCTTTTCACTTTCACCAAGAAATATGTGTACAAAACTTTACTGAAGACATAATATGTATGTAGTTATTAGTTATCTTGCTTTCACTACTTACTTACTATTTTGTAAGTTTGTCCATATCCTAAAACTACGTATAAATAAATACAATTCATTTCCATTTACTCAGATACTTACAATGGGCCATTACCCCTGGTTCTGGAATTCGTAAACAAGATGGAACATCAGTTATTAGCAGCGTCGCTAGAAATGACATTGGCAGTTATTTAGCATTTAACTTTCTCCGTTCAAAATGGGTTGAAATTCGAGAACAGTAAGTTTTTTTTTTCCTTTTTCCATATATCCTGTCTTTGTGAATTGAAATGTCATTTTTCATTACTCAAATATGTCTAATGCTATAATATGTCTAATGCTATAATATGTCTAATGCTATAATAATGATTTGCAGTTTCCCTGTTGGATTATTTTCTGTTGGTGGTATTATTTCAAGCATTTCACAAAGATTAACTACTCCATTTGAACTTCAGGAGGTATTTAACATTTTTTTTGTAATATGAAATATAAATAGACAATAGACCAAAGAAATCATCAATAATATAATATATCTTGACGATTTTATGTAATAGTGGGGTTTTAATTAATTTTTCCAGCTTAAAAACTTCAAAGTTCGGTATTACAATGACTTGGGCTCTGCTGCTCGATCCGTTGATCAAGCAATTGAACGGGTTACAGCTAATATTCAATGGTTCGAAGATAATTACAAAGTTATAGATGAATGGCTCCGACAAACAACCGGAAGTGACGGTCTGACGCCAACTGCTGGTTAGCCTGGCTCTAAATACCCGTGTATAAACGATTATCACTGGTTTTAAGTATATAATATGATATGCATTAGATATTAATGTACATGTATAATATCATTAGCTATATAATATACATCGTCATAGTCTTAATATTATTATAAATTATAATTATTATTCTTCTTATTTATTATGTTGCCACTATATATTATGTGCGTTTACATATATGTGTGACTGTATGTATTTGAAAGGTATTTCTTCGGAAATGAGGATTAATTCACAAGGTATGTATACAATGTATACATATACAATACTTGATATATGTATTTCAATTTACCTCTGTTTTTTTTTTAAATATGAAACAAGCGTAATATTAAGACAGGTTAAAACTTAAATTTTTACAACTACTTTTATCGTTATCCCACAGAACTTTTGAACGACAGGTTAGAACGTTCTTATAATAAGGAAAGAATATTTATATGTAGTCTTAATCAATTACTAGAAGAGTATAAATATATTATAGCATAAAGATTTACTATCGAAAGACATATTATGATTGTCTGTATACCGTCATCGTAGGCATTTATAATATATTATATGGATCTACTAGTAGTTATGCATGTGCTGTTTATTATATACCTATGTACATTCGTATACATATAATACTATGATTTACGAACCTTTTGTTTTTTTTCTATTACGTATTATGTATACTTTTTTCGTTTTGAAACATGTGCATGCATTTAAACAGGTAAATAGATAGAGGTCTATTGTTGTTGTTAAACTAAAGATGGTAATGTACGCTTCCATTCAGAAACAAATATTATGAAAATATCAAATGTCTAATCATATAATATAAACAATACTGTATACTAATAACTACAATGTAAATAATTTATCTGTCTGTGAATGCCTAATATCTAAATTGAATTTAATATACATATACCATGTAGATTCTAGATTCTAGATTACGTCGCCGCAATAATTGAATGAAAGAATCTCTGCCATAGTAAAGTGTAAAGGTATGCATAAAGGATGTACAGCGTTATATACTCTATAATATATATATTATACATAATTATATTTGTAAAGAAGAGAAAATATTATATATATAAAAATAGCTATGGTGTGATGCAAAAGTTAAATATTACCTAGATGTTATTTGTGTAAGTGTTAAACTGTGTTGTAAACCGTAACCTACCATGTATATTATGAATCGGAAGGAAAGGAAATTGCATAAATACTTTGTTAAGCATTCATGTTTTGTTTAACTGCAAGAGTATTTTCTTTCTCTTTATATTTTTTTGTTACTTTTGCTCAGCTCCTCATTTCAATATTCTGGTCGTCTTTTGTATTTATAGAAATAATTTTGAACAACTAATGATAAAATGATAAAGATGCTTGTGTATTGTCTAGTATCTAGTATCTAGTATAGTAAAAGATGAACGTTTTACGAGTACCTTCGTATAATCAGGAATGGACGAATGAGTGAATGAATTATGTAATTGCAATTCTGACAAAAGTTGATTATACATCCACATTTGTTATAATATAATATATTATGTATATACATTATATATATGCAAGAGCTATATTATTATCAGCATTGTTCTATTAAATGATTATAAAATGATATATGACATACATACATACATATGTATACACTTACAAGTTACAAGTTTTATCATTTTTATTTCAAAAAAACTCATTCTTTGCTAATAAATTCTTCATTTTTCCTATAAAACAATGTGTATTTTATGTATATCTATACTAAAGATGTACAATGTACATTGTACATGTTAGCAAATGAAGTTTTGATGATGGTTTCATACTTTTTTAATCCTTCATCCTTTACACTTTCTATATATGTGTCATGTGCATCTGTAGATAAAACAGTAGAAAGGTTTACAAAAGATAGACTTGAGGGCTCATACTTGGAATTTTTACACGATATTGTGTGTATATTGTATAAAAAGTTGAAGATGCAGGGTGCAGCAGGTGACAGGTGACTGTTTGGCTCGTGTTTGGGGTCGGATTGAATTTTACACGGTTATACATCATGGTTCATGGTATACAAGCAATACATATATGTATACATACATGCTTGATCCAGTGACTGATCATTTAAAGAATGGTGACAGGCTTTTTCCTCTCCCCTTTTTTCATCGTCATCATCATCGGTAGTATCCTCAAACCTCATCTATGTATGTAGAATGTAGACACGTCCACAACGAAATCAGATTACCCATTTAACATTCAACATTCACCATGTAGATTGTTGATATGAAGAGTTTTGGTATATATATACATATGTATAGAAGGAATGAAGTAAATAAGTAAACGACGTCGGTGTTAGAGTGGTCCATTCATTCAGTCTCCAGAAATCAGAGTACTAAATCTGGGTTTCTATTGTGCAGAAATATATATACGTATACATTACATATCATGTGTATATTGTATATTACACCATCCCTATCATATCACACACTCTGTTTGCTTATTTGTGTACATATTAAGTGCATTGTTTAGCCAAACACCATGTGGTTAGCACATGTTTAATTCCCACACATCACATCCAAACACTTTCAATCGGAAAATCATGATTACTCTGGACATCCACAAGATCTAAATCTGTTTTAATATGTACGCCTGATTTAAGCAACTATGTCAAGTTGATCAGTAGGTTGTAGGTTACTACCAGAGACTAAAAAGGTGCCTATTTCAACTTCTCGGGTACGTATCACTGTTGATTATTATATTGTATGATCACATTACACAAGGCACAAGGCTCAAGTAAAACAGAGTGTATAGCAGTTCTACATTCTACATCCAGTCCACAGTGCACGCGACTTTAAGTATACACAATTACAACTAAATATGACTTTTCTTGTACCATAAATACTATTGAATACTCAATGGACGACGTTCAGCACGCGACTTTGGAATTTTATAAAATAAATTCCTTTAAGATGGTCCATATCCCGGATTTTTCTACATTCTGACCTTTCGCAATCAAATCAACTGCCTCAAGTCCATTCGTAAGCAAAAAGAAAAACAAAGATTTTCAAAATTTCAATAGACATGAAAAAAATGACGGAAATTTTTTTTCATCCAATAAAAGAAACAATTTCATTTCTTTTTAACATCTTTTGTTTCTTATTTGATGTTAATATTCAAAATTCAAAATGACTCAGTTTGAAAAAACCTGCAAGCTTTCTAAACATTTTAGCTCCTTTTTACGTACAACTAACAAATTCCATTTATTATCTTTGAAAAATACTATAATGAACCCAAGTTCAGATTTAAACTTACATCATACACAAATATGCCCACACTTGTAACTTGTAATGGACTACAAATAAAACACATGACATCATCCCACATCTGAAGAGTGAATGCAATATACAATGCAGTTTAATGTGTGCACTTCAATAGATAGTAGATAGCGTATGTATTTGTCTATACCCTGTTTATCAATACATGTAGAGAACCGAGAATGGAAGAGAAAGAGAAAAACAGAGAAAAAAGATGAGTATCAGGGTAAAAATACAATAATAATAATACTCTTTAGATTGCTCTTTAGAAGAATACATTATATACGATTTGAAATGGATTCGGAATTTATATTTTGAATTGTTTTCCTTACTGTGAATTGTGAATCCATATATATGATGTGTGACTGTGGCCGTCAGCTGCCTTGTTCTTGGTTCTTGGTCTTTATTTGATTTGAATTGGATCCACACGTTCATCCAGCATCCAGCATCCACAACCAAGTAAATATGTTGTGGATTATGTGTGCGTTTTGAATTGGTTCTACATTCTATATTGTACATTGTACATGTACATAGTACATAGCATTGAATCACTCAATTGGAAACTAAAAGCCCGTGTATTTGTCATGGTACGCATTTAATATACGAAATACAATGCCAGTTTCTCCCTACTCGTCTAGTCGTCTTGTTCAATGGTTCAATGCTTGCTCAACTCGTCACCATCATCATGATCATCAGCCACCACTATACCACTAGTTACTACTACCAAATACCTAAATGCTGAACCATCCATGTTCATTCATACCACAGTATAAACCCGTTTTACTACTAGTCCTACTACTAGTAGTTCAGGATCTGCATGGACATGTACGTGTAGTGTACATTGTAGTATACGTGCATACATGCATACATGACGAATGAAGGGACGGACGACGGACCCTTTTCTTCACCCATTCATTCACTACTTAGGTAAATCGGGATGCTTGTTGATGATGAGAGTTCTAACACAGGAATAGTACATATCATAAAGCCAACACATTTAATTTCCTCAACATGCATGATAATCTACATGATACATATATAAACTATCCATCATACACCATAATATGTACATCTTACAACTACATATACACAAGTAGATTAGCTCCGCACTATAAAATACAAATACAAACACTCTGTACTCTGTACACATCCATTCATATTTTATACACATGTACAATACAAAAATAGAAAATGGATATGAATGAAGGAAGAGAGAGAGAGAGAGAGAATGG
>JAQGBH010001752.1:0-29424 GCA_034698265.1 Sminthurinus aureus
ATTCTGGAATTTCTTTGCTTATTTTGTGCCTTCTGAAAGCACCTATAGAATTTTGTATCTTTTACTCTAACTTATATTTTTATTTTCAATGATTGACTTGTTTTTAAACTTGAATTTGAAGCTGGATTTTTATTTGTCTGGACCAACTGCTTGATTTTTTATTTGAGCACTCAAGTTTTAAATTAATCCATGCAGAATGCAGACAGGTGCACTCCTGTTTTCCCCGGATCCCGGATGTTGCGGACTTTATATTTTATACTTGAGGTACGGATTTTCCGTTTTCCATTTTCCATTTCCATAGTCAAATTATTAATAGTTTTCTCTACAGAGAATATTTACAGAACCTAAAATCTTTCTCAACTTTTCTCGTTTCTCAACATGAGTCTTTTTGAATTTGGATTTAAATTCAAATTTTGAATGTAATGGGAGAAATAAAACCTTTATAAATTCATGTGGTACATTCTACATTTTAAATTATTAAATATTTGTGGCTTTTCTGCATACTTCATACTTGATGCATAAAGCATAAAGCATAAAGCATAAAGCGCGGAGCGTTATCAAGTATTAGCTACAGTATTTTCACTGTTCCGTGGGATTTTAAGAGCATCTCATAAAAATTAAAAGTAGTGAAAACTGAAGACTGAACACATGTGTGGCTTATTCCTCATTTCTCGTCCTAATATGAGCATAGAAAAGTGGTACGGTGGATATTGAATATTATGCATAGTTTTGAGTTTGGGGTTCCCCTTCTTTCTCTGTCCTTTCTCTGGTCTGTTTTCTGTTTTCTGTTTTGGACCGGGGTCTTTTATTCTTATTCTCCTCAAAGTCATTACTCATGATAGTCATGATAATGGACGTAAAAGAACATACAACAGAAAGGTGAGTTTTTATTCACATCTTTTTTGTTAACCCAATTCTGTATCCAGTTTCAACAGTCAACAGTCAATATTATTTCCTTTCAAATGAGTATTGACTATTGAACATTAAAAATTGAAAGAAAATGGCCACACAACACAAAATAGACGGAAATAATAAAAAATAAAAAATAAACCCATCCTTTTTGAAACCCATTTCCCTCAACTCAACTCGACTTAAATCTTGTGGTAGACTTTTGAATTTTGAATCTAAAATCCAAAATTTCTATTTGAATTTGAATGGGATGTGGAAAATTCAAATCTACATGCAAATATGGTAAATAATATGAACTTACAAGTGGAGTTGTTTTGAGCTTTGAGTTTGGAGTTTGGAGTGCACATTCTTCGAAAAGACAAGTAGTACATGAAGACAGACAGGCAGAAATAGAGATGGATAGAGCAAGATGTACGTTGTACATGCATTTGAATGTGAATGTGGATAGATGAAAGGGTTTCTGCTGAATAAGTTTTGAAATTTGAAATCAACTTGTGTACGGGTGCGGGTGAGTTTGAGTTTGAGTTTGAGTTGGAATTATAGATTGAGTTTTGTGTGGTGGATGAAGAACAAGAAGAAGAAGAAGCAATGGAGATGAAGAAAAGATGAGAATATCTAGAACCTAGAATCTAGAATCTAGAATTTACAATCTACATGAAATGATCCGTATCCTCAATCCTCCTCTCAATATGCTGACGTTTGCATTTATCTACTCGTTGTTTTCAAAACTTTGCATTTATATGACAATCAAATGCTGAATTCTGAATTCTCCATACTCCATACTCCATAAGGTTCTTTTATATCACTCACTCTCCCTCTCCTCTTTTTGTCTTATCTTGTCCTGTCTATTCATACGTCTCAATTCTCAATTCTCAATTCTCAATTGGAAACACTCTCGGTTCTGTGAGCAAGAACAAAATGAAGGAATATCAAGAAAATCGGTCATATAATAGTCATATCTTTTGTGTATACAAATATAAAGAGATAACTCCAACTCTGACTCTGACTCTTGTCTTCCATCTTCCATCTCATTCCTTCCGCCTCCTCGTTTTATATTAAATTACCTACATCATTTCATCCTCTTCCACCCTCTGTACGCTCTACACTCTACATTCAATATGTCTCACAGTGGCAGCTCCTTGAACTTACTCAATAAGTTGTATGTTGTATGCGGTGTGACTTGTGTATAAACAGAAAACAGGAGAGAGAAATAGACTGACGGTCTCCAACTTGATCATATTTGAATGAAATGAATTCTCATCAGAGAAACCCAAAACTTATTTCCGTCATCCACCATTCGTCCGAGACGAGAGAGAGATGAGAGACAGACGAGGGTCGACTTTCACGTTTGTCTATCCATCATCTTGAATCTTGAACCTTGAAACTTGGGAATTGAGTTGAGTTGAATTGAATTGAGTCGAGTTGAGTTGAGGTTGGGAGAGGGTGAAATTGAACTCATTTAATAAATTTATTTGACCATGACATTCATCTTCTCCCATCTTACGCCAGCTATATTATAATATCTATATACGAATTTATTATGAGGCTACATCCCGAAATGAATCAATGAACCGCGTCCTTTTACACATGCTGTATAAGATTTGTATATTAAAAATGAGCAAAAAGGCAACCTCAGTCTTTTTAATTTCATTTGGTTTCAAGTCTCAAGTCTCAAGTTTCAAGTTTGAAATTTGGAACTTTTTCCACTTGGAACTGTCAATTGTACAACACGTTTTAATAAAAAATAACGGGTTCAATATTTAATTTCAAAAATGTGAAAAATGTAAAAGAAAAAAGTGTGAAAATGAGCATTTTCCGTGTTGTACAATATACAATATTTTTATTTTGTTTTCATGGGTCGCTGCAATTATTATTATTTTTCCACAATTGATTTCCGAAATGACAATGAAACGGACTGGAGATTGGGGATGAAAGATGAGAGATGACAGAAACAATATCAAACACAGTGCAAAATACGCGGACGTAAAACATGAAGCATGTACATAAAAAAAATATGCTTCATCATTCACATTATTGAACTGCATTATTCCTCAGTCCATTGTCCATTGTCCATTACATTGCGTTGTTCAATTTTCAGTGGTTTATTTTTGGGACTGCGTGTAGTAAATAGTAAGTACAGAATACATGGTAAATTTCATCAACAATGGACAATGGACACAGATGAGTGTTCTTATATAATTAATGAATGCGTGAATGAATGTCTCTTGTTGGTGTTGGTATTGGTATTGGAGGGAAAACATGAAATAGAATTTAGAATGCTCAATGAACATTGTTCATCTATATCCAATATCCATGGCATGTCTATCCCCACTTTTCAATTTTTATTTCCAGTTTCCACTCCCAATGCACATGAAATAATATTTCCAATCCGGATAATGTTCACCAAGGAAAAACTACCGACTACAAACTGTGGACTTTGAACATTTATCAAGAATCAAAAATCCCCATCGACAATTGTGTATCCAGGATCGAAAATCAATGCTCAATCTTTTCTCTTTAAAATCATTGAGCATGTTGATTCATTTTATCATTTATACTTTATACGGTTAGTGAAAAAGGAGGAAAAGAGCAGTTTTGCTCCATACTCCATACTCTATACATGTAAGTAGGTGTATACAAAAATAGAATACATAATGTGGAAAATGGACACGGAACACTTGTAAATTGTAACTTGTAAATGGAGGGGAAAACTACCTCGCTCATTTTCCATTGTATTGTCCTGTATTGTATTGTATTTTGTATTGGACCAAAACAGACCGGCCAAAGTATGACAGTGATGATGGTGAAAAAAGGTATCAATAACTAATATCTGTTGGACGGATGGAAAAAGGAAAGGAAAAGGAATTTCACATATGTGTACTCTTAAATGAAACACACCCCAATATCAACATTATCATCAAAATGAGCGGCAGTATTCAACATTCATCATCATCATCATGCACCACGAGTCCACGACGGCCTGATTTGATATTTGATATTGTGTATTGTGGATTCGACTGGTTGGATTCCATTTCAAATTTTTCCATCTCCTATTTTTGGATTTGGGTGTTGAACGACTGTCTACTGTCTACTGTATAATGTGTACCGTGTAGTTTGTCCGTAATGATATTTTCATACAAAAGACGTAGAATTTGGGGTGTCTTCCTCTTTCCTCTTTGCTAATGTGAGATTTGAGTTGAGTTGAGACGAGAGACGAGATGAGGGAAAAGCTGGTGTTGAATGGGCTGTATTTTGTATTTTATGTCTTGCATCTTGTCTTTTGTATCTTGTACTGATAAGAATAAGGAATAATTTGTTACATATGGACACTACCGATTCCCATTGATGCTACCCACCACCAACCATCAAATTTTAGAAATTCTCCTCATCTTATATTGTACAATTATTGTACAATGCAGAGAGCAGAGAGTAGAGAGTGGAGACATGCGATAGAAAATAGAAATAATTCAGAGTGGGACAAATTGAATTATTTTCAAAGATAATGGAATCCGATTTTCTTGCACCTTCAACAAAGGATCAGGATAAAAGTATTAAGTGCGTAAAGCTACACTGTATAAATACTGTATACCCTGTGCACATACAACACTACACATTTAGTTGTAATAATGTCCCAATTCCCAATCTGCCGACTGACCTATGTATACTACAGTCTACAGTCTAACATTTACAGGCTCAGAAGATAGGGAAAGAAAGTACACTGTACACTGTACACTCTCTTTGTGTTGGATTTGATTGTAACTTGTAATGTACCGGGTAGAACATGAACTATTTCATCTACAAACTACAATCTACATTCTACATCTATTATTCCAGGCACACAAAAACTACCGTTTGTCTTATTTCCTTCATCTCCTCCTCCTTCTCATTCTCAGTGCCTCAGTGTATGTTGTGTGTTGTGTCCTTTTGTCCTCCCCAACATGAAACATCTAGCATCTAGCATCTATCAGTAGTCTCTTTTCTCCAATATTGTACACCCGTCTCCATTTTCATCTCCATCTCCTCCCCTTCAATTCCAATTCCAATTCTAATTTTAATTCAAAGAGAAGACAAGGATACAACCAACTTAATGACGAGATACGGACTCTATTGATCTGTATACGATCTACAAGCAGCTCCTCCTCAATCCTCAATCCTCAAAACAGATCATAGATATTGGAATTGCAACTGTTAGAATTCACTCTAAAACTCGGTCTTTTCCTGTACACTCCTAAATTTAGTCACCCATCAGATCAAGCATCAAACATCAATAATCATTAGTTCAAATTCCAAATTCTAAATACATTCTACGACTAAAAATCCTCTTTTCCTCTTCCTTTTTTAGGAACAGAACACCTTTACAAATAGAAATGGAATGATGAGAGATACAAATTATTTTACGAATTTGACTTAAACTGGTGTCTAATTTGTAATTTCTGTAGTCGAGATTCGAGATTTGAAACTTTACTGAATTGGTAAACAAAAAATTAAAAAGTATTAAAATGTAGGACAAAAATAAATTGACAATTGACAATTGACACAGCTGTGGTCTTTTTGCTTATTGAATCAACATTGGCTATTGGCTGGAGGGTAAAATCAAGGACAACGACCAGAACAACGACAACGACGATCAACAGCCACCCATCCTGTGGTCTGGTCTGGTCTGGTCTCAACTGACTTGCTGATACAGATACAGATACAGATACAGATACAGATACAGATACAGAGATACCGAGAAACAAAAACCAGAAACCAGATATTTCATACACAGGACAGATTTGATAGTAGATAGCAGATAGAGATTTGATCAAGTTCACAATATCAAGAACCATCCTCCATCCTAAATACAGGAGTATCATATTCCATTCTAGATTCTAGATTCGAGGTTCAAGTGATAATGTGACAATGTGAAGAGTGAAAAGAGAGAGCGGAAACTGGATTCTCTACCCACACACCAAATTTTGACTGGAGGAAATGAGAAAGCAAAGCAAAGTAAAGCAAACCCAGAGAATGTCATTCAATCTTAGTTAAAAGTGAAAGAGAGAATTGTGGCGTGTGGTGTGGAGTTGGCGTGTGGCGTGTGTATCACGTCAAGAGTCTCAAATCCGAATGCAACTTTTCTCGGTCTCACACTTCACCTAATAGATTCTTTGAGCCTCGAGCTTCGAGTATTGAGCATTGAGCATGGAGTATGAGCACACGTAACAAAGCTACCCTCATATTATGCTCTCTGGAATGAATTGCCCTTGCGTCGCTCGCTCGCTGTATCTAGCATCTAGTATCTAGCTTTTGGCTGCTCTCTCCAGAATCCAGAATAAAACCCCGGCACCACGTGCGTTACCTTTCAGTCAAACAGCAGTTGCCGGTCGGTACGCATCAGAATTTTCTTCAACTTGACAAACTACTCTCCTTTTCTCTCCTAGTGCAGTGTCTGTTTCCCATTTCATATTGCCAACTACATACTAAACATATCGCGGATCATGTCATGTGATGAAGACAGTCGTCAAGGTTAACGTTAACTTTATACCGTATCCTTATCGTTAGAATTAAATTACACTCATCTTGTTCTACAAAATACAAAACAAGGAAAATTTGACACTGTAATAAGTATTCATCTCATTTTCTCAATTTCAATTCCAATTTTCACTACACTGGATTCACTACAATGGACTAAAGAAAAAAGAGACTGCATCAAATTGAATAGAGTTTTCAATTCCAGTTCAGTTCAGTAAAAGGAAAAGTAAGGAAAAATTGATAAAGTGAACTAGGTTTTGTCTCCTCTCTCTACGATTCTACATTCTACATCCTACATATTTCCTCACTCAATCCATTTACGTGTAATTCAGAAAGAAAATACGCTTTGGGAATTGAAACACAGGAAGACAAAGAGGAAGAGAAAGTGCAAGAAAATTTTGTCTCTTTGAAGTGACTAGAAAATCAGGAGAGCAGAATCATTGTTTGAAAAAATGACAACAAAACAAAAAAAAATAAACGAGGAGAAAAGTTGAATATTTTGTCTTTGTGAATTTTTTATTGGGTATGGGAATTTTTACTCGAACCAATTTTTACAGCCAACAAGGAATACTTTGAACACTGAACACTGAACATTGAGCATTTAATATTGTATATTGTAGACGTGATCATTAGATAAAAAATGCAGTTTGTGAGAGAAAGCTACATTGATTATTGATTATTATTTTCTTCTCAGGACCAAACGTTGAGTTCGAAGTTTGTAGTTTGTGGTCTGTAGTTTAAAAATAAAATGTAAAACACAAAAGTGACGTGTGATTTTCAAGTTAGTGTAAATAAAATTTGGTGCAATTTTTATAAAATAAAATACTGTGCAAATTTTCAGTATTTAGGAAAGCTTTTGTACAAAAAAATTCAACTGCCTGCAGGAGGAATTAACTTGCACAACTTTAATTTTCATCATGTGGAAGATTTCACGAGTTGATGATTATGCATTTTGATTCCAGTTCCAATTTCCAATGACAGTGACTCGTTTTACTTTTCTCATTTTCTCCTCTTCTTCTCTGTTCTTGTTCGTTCTTGTTTTTTCTCTCCCGTCTCAAGTTTGAATATTCTGAAATTCAGAATATTCAAGAGTTCAAGAGGAGAGCAAAAAACGTGCAGAGTCAAGTGTCAAGTGTGAAGAGAATAGTGAAACAAAAAAACGAGAGCTCATTTACAAAATTCCACCAGAATAACAATCGAGGCTGAACATTGAACATTGTGCTTTGTGCTGGGAAAAAATACAGTGGAAGAAGGAGAAAAAACCTCAAAAAGTAGAGCAAGGGATCTAAATCGGGGCGAGGGAAAATCTCCAGCCGTGAGCAATTCTCAACCTGTCGTTCCACTAACGACTCACTCTTAACTCTTAATGTGTGATTTGTGATGTGATGTGCCGTGAAGCAAATTGACTCCGTTAGGAGATTTTCCCCCCTTTATTCTTTATCCCCAGTTTGAATTTGAATTTGGTTCGTTTTTTGGTGTCTAGAATCTAGAATTTAGAATCAAGAATCTAGAATCTATAATTTTCAAATAACGGAAAGGAAATCATTATCATGACGATTATCACAATACTTGAGGCCTTGTCCTCAGTCACGTCGTCAACTGGTCGAATAAAAATGACGGTCAAATCCGCATGGCCCACATTCACATCAACATCCACATCAAGTCGTCAAGTTGCCGCATCAAAATCGAATCCAGTTGTTTTCTCCTCATCACCATCACCAACATCATCGTCATTATGCTCTTGCTCCTGTTCCTCGTTGCCTTTGAAGTTTACAGAGACAAGATGTTCAGATTGTGATGATAATCCTGACCTTGTTTCTAATCTACAGCTCCAGTTCCATCCCAAATATAAAGAAAAGGACAAAGACAAAGACAAAGACAAAGACAAAGACAAGTGTAAGTGTAAATGTTCAAGGCATCTCAACCACAACTCGAGAGAGATAAAAGGATGGAATGTGAAAGTTGGTCTGTTGGCCACCCTCGTTTTTCTCCTGGCAGTCCTCATTTATTGGAATAGTTTGGATGGGGATTTTGTCCATGATGATCATGTGAGTATCCTGAGGAATCCGGACGTTCGACCGAGTTCTCCATGGACAAATTTGTGGTGGAATGACTACTGGGGAATGCCAATGGCCAGTCCAAGCTCCCATAAATCTTACAGACCAATCACCGTCCTCACTTTTAGGTATGATTACCATTTGATTCTGATTTATTATTTATTTACATAAAACATGTCTTTTAATAATTTTTGACCATTAACTGGGGTTTTGCCAAGTGATAAGGAGTGTAAAAATACAAAATACAAAGTAGACACTTTATTTAATTGCCTCTTGAATCTTGACGACGTACAATAATACATCAGATTTTCTTACACGTGTATAGAAAACTTAGTTCTTGGAAATTTTACAAAACACCTCAAGTCTAAAGTCTGCATTAGACTGTTTGAATTTTCTTTTAATTGCCTCTCACATGCCCTTAAAATGTTAAAAAGGTGGTCATTTCAGTTTTCATTTACAATTTACAAGGTTGAAAATTTTATGCAAAATTTGATGAAAGCTGAAATCACATTATAACTTCAGTACAATTTGTCAAAGGGTGAAATTTTGAAATTTGAAATAGAATCATTTACTCGCAGAAATTTTGCAAATCAAAAGTCTTGCACAATATGTACAAAATAAACACATAATATATTATAGCAATTGGAAATTGCACAAGGTTTTCATACTTTATAATTCAGATCTTATTACATCTCCGTTTTATATATAATGTAATAATATATTATGTTGATATTATATTATTGATATTATAATATCAAGATTCAAAAGAAAATTCTTAAAAGTTTAGTTCGAGGGTTCAAAATTTGAAATTTGAAAAGCAATAAAACATTCCATTCCTCACTTTGCAAATTTACCTCTTCATATCATTTCATAACTTCTTTTTCTTTCATAAGTGATATCTTTGAACCTTTGAAACAAGTTTTCTTCTTCTCATTTCTCATGCACTCGGCATTCGACATTCTACATTCTACATTCTACATTCGACACTTAACTCAAAGAGAATTTTTATTCCTTCAATAAGGAATCATTATCAGAGTAGAAAAAGGGTTTTCCTTTGCTTTGATCACAATTCACAAGTCACAACTAAAAACTCACAAAACTCCTGATATTTATGTCCAAAGTGAGCTTTTTAGCTTTGAGCACGGACTTTTATATCTACCTTTTTATGAGCAGTTGACACCATTAATTAATTATAAAGAGTGAAAAACTCAAAACGCAAAAGGGACTCTTACTTAAAAAAGGACAACCGAAGAAATCATGTCCCGGTTGTCCCATTCCACTCTTTTCCATTTCTTTTTTTCTGTGTAGTGTGGAGTGTGTACAATTTTTTACTCTTTCCTGCGACAGCGACAGTTAGAATGGTTACAGTTTTCAGCTTGATTCAAATAAATGGAAATTCATTCTTCATGTTGCATCGTGCACAGGAAAATAAGGAAGGAAACTGCATTATGAATTATGAGCATTACAGAATACAAAATACAAAACACAAAATATTACATAGTGTACAAAACATAAAAATGTGTTCAATAGAAATTGTAGAATACTTTGTCATAAAAAATCTCATTTGCATCTACATTTGCATAATTCAATATCTCACAATTTACAAGTCACAATCAGTGTCCATGTCAAAAGTATTTACAAGTGAATAGTAGAAAAGGAGGAATTTGTGGTTACATAAAAAGAGAAAAAAGAAATGCTGTAACGTACTAAAGGGAAAAGGGAGAAAAGGAAAAGGGTTCTATGTTCTATGTAATGTTTTGGGATGTATCGAAATTCGAAATGCAACGGCAGAGTTCCAGAATATATTGCAATATACCATATATGTGTGTGCATATTATTAAACTAAACTGGATTTGTATCCGCATCCGAGTTGGGAAAGGGGCGTTGCTTTTGGTTTTGCTTTAACATTGACATTGATATTGATATTGGTATAAAAAGTAATAAAGAACTGGTAGAAAATTTGAAGCAGGGGGTGCAAATTGACTCCAAGTGAATCAAAGTGACTCGAGCTTGGAGCTTGGAGCTATGAAATTTTAAACTCGACTCAATTTGAGTTATAAAGAAAATGAGTGAATGAAAGAAGAGTCGATTTGGCTGCAGGTTGCAAGGGAGGTTTTGAGTTTTGAGTTTTGAGTTTTTATATGTAATATTGTGTAAAAAAGAGGGGAATTAGCTGACAATGAGTCGCGTAAGAAGATTAAAGATTTATTCGTTTCTTCTCAACTCCCAACCTCGAAAATCGGAAAAAACTAGAAGCCAGAAACCAGAAATCCTTTACACACAAAAGTCGAGTCAATTCCATTCAAGATTCAAGTCGAGTCAAGTCGAGAGTCGAGAGTCGAGACAAAACTGAAAGAAGGGAGGAGGAAAGTTGATCCGGAAAATGCCAATTGCTTCTACATTCCTTTGAAAATTTCCCATTGTGTCTCAAGTCACAAGTCTAGCCAATTTATGTACAAGAGAACCACAAACCAATCCAAAGCTAAGAGACCAACATATTAGTTTTTTTCATCCTTTCATCTTTGGAATTTCTACCCTCTTCAATTGCCTCATTCCCAATCCCCAATACCCAATACTCTGAAAACTGTAGTGTAGAAGCAAGTTGTTTGTCAATACAACACTACACTGCACTACACAACACAATACGACGTAGATGCAACAAGGTTAATCTTGAGTCTCGAGTCTTGAGTATTGAGTATTGAGTATTGAGTCTATGCTCTTTTCTCTTTTCTACTTGATTCTTGACTCTTGACTGTCACATCTCGACTTCCAACTTCTAAACTGTAATTTGAGTCACATATAAAGAAAGAAAGCAGAAAGCAGAGGGGAAAAACCATAGTGATGATACACTTTGTAATTTGAATTTTTGTCCTACTCTTTTCCTCTGGTTTTTACGTTGTATTTACAATGTACATGTTACAGTGCACTTGGTGCACAATAAACTGCCATGAATAGTGAGTTTCGAGTTTCCAGTATCACAATTTTCAAACTCGAGTAATTTAATTAAGAGTAAAAAATCAATTACATTCATACAGTTTTTTAAATGTGCAGTCTGCAGTCTCTAGTCGTTCCTCGGTGAATGCAACAAGATAAATTACAACCACCGGATTTTTTCTACGGTGACTCTCTTCACCCTTCACCCTTCACCCTCGATCCTCAACCCTCCAAGCTTACTTCTGTTTCCTCTATACAAATTATACATTAACAACGGAATTACTGTAACTAT
Organism: Sminthurinus aureus; assembly: GCA_034698265.1. Lineage (NCBI taxonomy): Eukaryota > Metazoa > Arthropoda > Collembola > Symphypleona > Katiannidae > Sminthurinus > Sminthurinus aureus. Next base: position 11,704 of record JAQGBH010001752.1, read on the forward strand.
TTGTGTTTTGGTTGACAAAGAAATTTTTGCATCGAGGATCCAGTCTGTGCATTGTACATATTTATCTACAATCTAGAATCTAGAATTGGTCATGCTCCTCTGTTTTTACTGTTATGGAGTGCGCAGAATTCGACTGTTTCCATGTACATTATCCATTTGTGTATCATGGGAATTCCCTGTTTTTCCTACATTCTACAGATCAAATAAAGGGAGTGTGAAACATGGAAAAATAATCTACAGAGTAATTTCAGATTTAGTAGGGAATTGTGAATTCATTCAAACTCATTCATTTATTCATTCTTTGAGGCAGTCAGCCTAGAATCTAGAATCGAGTATGAAAAAGTTGTAGCAGAAAAAAGAGGGACAAAGAACATGTGTTTACCTCGAGTCTCGAGTCTCTGGTCGAGGGCGGATTCCCTTGACGATATCCCAACCGGGATACTGGGAGTTTCCTCACTCGTTTTTGTTTCTTTGCTCATTCTAGATTTCTAAATTTTGTCTCTGTCCTCTCTTGTTTGTGCATTGTGAATTGTGCATGCATAAAAATCCTTGAAAAAAGGAAAAAAGCAAGAGAAAACACGAGAAAACAAAAACAAGGACAACAAAGTCCGGTCTCATCCAGTCTTCTCTCTGTCTCTATTCAAAATTCAAAGGGGTGCAAAAGAAAAAAGAAGCAGAAGAAGGGAAAAAGTACAGAGGGAGAGTTGACGTGGAGTTGAATCTCTTGAATCTTTTTTATTTCACTCACTCATCGTTATCGTCCGTGACGCTCCCCTTTTTTCCTTTGAACGCTGAACAGTTTTTCTCCAACTTTTACTTAATAAAAATTTAATTGAATTCAATCCAATGCAATCCAATCCAAAGGAATTGTACGCTCTACCTAGATTTGTGTGAGGGAAGGAGAAAAATTCAGAGACGTTCATAAATATAAATATATGTGATACTCCAAACTCCAAACTCCATGTTCAAATGCTCTGCACTCTGCACTCTCTACTTTGTATACAGAGTAAACATTTTAAACACTATGTGTAAAGTCTGTAGACTGTGGACATGGAAAAGATTTCTCTCTTTAATTCTACTTTGGAGACTTGAGATTCGGAGACTCGAAACACTTTCAGTCCAAACTCAACTCAACTCAACCCAACTCTAGTCAAATAGAGCTCATTCATTCACCCTCCCCTTGTCTTGTTGTGCTGTAAACAGTCAAATAGTGTGTAAAGTGTAAAGTATAAAGTATAAAGAATAAACACATTCGAATAGTGCAGTTTGCACTGACATCACTGCACAGAAATGACAGACACATGAGACAAATGTAGGAAAAGCAAAGGGGAAGAAAAAGCCTGAACCAGACCAGAACAGAACAGACCAGGGAAAAAAGAACCGTTCACAGAGTCAACAGACAGACAACTTCTTTTTTTTTCATTTTCCATGTTCCGTGTGCTCCGTCCCGTCCCGTTCAACGTTCAACGTTCACCGTTTATCGTCCACGCTTCATGATGAAAAAGTAGTCTTCTCTTTTCATTTTTTAAAAGAAATCCTCTCATCTCTCACACGCACAGAAAAAAGACAGGTTTACGTTTTAATGTGCGCAGATAGTTTTTTCACTCGTGCGTCTTGTCTCCTCTTACATGTGCGTATCGCAGATCACAGATGACTAGAATCTAGAATAATTACTTGATACAAGTAAACAGATGCTTAAAAGTATCTACGTCATATTCATCTTTTACCAAGAATCAAGAATCAAGAATCAACAAGTTTAATTGCCTTGACTTGGCTTGGCTTCCACAGGATTGGATTGGATTTGATTGGATTTGATATGGATCTGCCCCGGGTTTCAAAAATTAAGGGGGAAAAGTAAAAATAAGGGAAAAGGAAGAAATTATGTCACATTTTGTATGAAACTCGTTGAGGTTTGAAATGCTCACAATTCCCAATCCGTAATCCGTGATGAGTAATTCAATGTTCGATATTATTATTCTAGTTCCTTTTCCTTTGTCAATAGTCAATAGTCAATTAACGTGAATAATGAAGACAAAAAACAGCAGGCTTCGTACTGTACCATTTGATGCGGAAAATCCTGAATTTCTTTCTTTTCTCACCGCATTTTGTTTTTTTGTAAGCGTGTATAGTGCATATCGTGTTTGTTTAGTTGTTCTTGTTCTTGTTCGTGTTATTGTGGGTTGTTTTGGTATGTAGCAATTAACATTCTTTTGTGGTTGATCCCAATTACAATCACCTCATCACATCTTCTGCACTGAAATTTCCATTTACATTCCGAAATTCCTGTAAACCGCCCCCTGTCTTGTCAGGAATTAGTAATCAGTATATTTTATGATATTTTGACTACATAATTACCCTGCATTATCTTTTAGTACAAAAGGACAAAACAGAATAAGAATAGAAAAGATTTCCTTTGTATTCACAGCTGCAACCGGCACTCGCCAAAATGCACATTTGCATTTTGTCTGCCATTTCAAAAGGGCAAATCACGTGGAAATAAACGAACGTTCAGCCACAGGGTACTCAGTACTCAGTACTGGAAACTGGAAACTAAAAGTGACTCAATAATGGAAAAATCCTGAATAACCTTATTTTTTTATATGGATCAAGTCAGTTGAGGCGTAAGACGGTTCGAATCGGCGGATAGGAAAAAGGAGGTTTCCGAGTAAAAGGAGAAACGTCAATTTGCAAATTGAGCAACTGATCCGTTATTCTGCTCCAGATTCCAGATTCCAGATGATGCTGATGCTGGAATAAAATGACAGCGAGTAAAATTCAGCCAAAGGTTGAGATTTCAGATAGATTAAAGTTTAGGATACGGATAGAATTAAAAGAACAAGGACGAAAAAAGGGGAATCTCAATTCTTGATTCTTGATTCTCGACTCTCGAGTGTCAATCCCCCCTCATTTCAAAACAGTTTTCCTCAGCAAATCCTTTCAATTTTGGTTCAATTTAAATCCACCAAATTTTCAGTGTAAGCCCAAAACTCGAGACTCGAGACTGAAAACCAAGAAAATTAAGCTACCCATTGTATACAATTTGAAATTTGGAACAATGAACAATCAAGAGGAATATTTACTTTCACTTGCTCGCTCTCATTCAAAATTCAAAGAGTTTTGAGTTTTGAGCTTTGAGCTTTGAGCTTGAGAAACTTGGATGATCCACCTGTTTTTTACAAAAGAATTTACAATCAAATTCCGTAATTACACCTTTGTGCCTTGAAAAAAGGGTAATCGTTACAATCTATAATCTACAATCACAGTCAATTGCAAGCTGAATATAAGGACTGAAAATTTGCATTTTCTGAAAAAGAAAATTTCATGTTACCCTGAAAACTGTAACCTGTAATCAAGTAGCCGTAATTCAACATTACACAAACAATGCACCAAATTAAAAAACGTTAAACGTATACTTTAGGAAATTCGGACGGATGCAAAATATAAGGTGCATAGTGCGTAGTGCGTAATGCGGATCTGTAGGAAAAGAGTCTTTGTGTATCAAAGATTCCTCTAATAATCAATAATATCCGAGACAAATGTAAAAGACTTTGATTATTTCAATCTCAATTTCAAACGATTTTAGATTGTAAGTTATAAATTAATTGTAAACACGTGTAATTTGTAGTTTGTAGAGGGGAATTGGAAATGAATAAATCCTCCCAATTTCCAATTTCCAATTTGTACATTTCCAGTTTTCAGTTTCCAGTTCACATGGACTGGAAATAATGCGCTCAAAGCAGGTAAATTTCAAGAAATAGTGAAATGTTAACAATTAGTGAAATTCTCCCTTTGTCCTTTGTCATTTCTCTCTGTAATTTTCCTTTCAAGTATTGCGATGAGAGTGGGAGTTGAATCGTAGTCGTTTGTTCTTTGTTGGGACTTTGGAGCTTGGAGGGATGAAAATGGTAACAAAACTTGTCATTTTAATTAAACAGCCTATTCTCTATTCTCGTACATGATGACGTTACACGGGAAATTAAAAGTCTAGAGTCTAGAGTCTAGAGTCTAGAGTCCACGCAGTTTCACTTGTAGGAAAAATGTAAATTGTCCAAAGTCGTAACTCTTTATTTTTTAAACCCAACATTACAAATTACAATACAAAATACACAAGTGTACAGTGCACAAAATAGATACAAAAGTATCTTGAAAAAAGTTGTCGGGCTCAAAGCTCAAAGTATTGGAAATTGTACATGGCGGAAAGTGGGATGGTTGTGGATTGTGGATCAAGTTGATGTCAGCGTCATTTTAAAAGAATCCGAATCCGGATCGGAATAAGAATCAGAATGAGGAAAACAGCAGTTAGGATCATCCGCCCGTTTCCATTTCAACATCCTTCCACTTTCAAAGGTACATTTCTCATCACCGTTATACAGTGTAGAATGTGGAATGGGGTTGATCTATGGCGTATGGTCATTTCTATTCTTCCGCATCGTACATTACGAGTTTATCCGTGTCTGTAGATACCTATATGGTCTATGATCTACTAGTGAATATTTGCCCATCTTTTCTCTTGCCATCAAACTTAGAGTTAGATATAGGGATGAGAATGTGTTTTGTGTTTCCGTCCTTGTTCATCGGCCTGGATGAAGATTAGGGCTTGGATTTGGATTGCAGATAGATGCAGAAGACAAGAACGACAACGATCATGATCAGGATGATGATGATGAAGGAGAATTAACTGAATCACTGAAAGGACCACTTTGCTCTTTTCCCAGATCCCACATGAAGACAGAATGGGCAAAATAAGAGGCAGGGAAATAGGGAAACAGAAACAGCAGTAAATATATAGAATTTAGAATCTACAAAAGATTTTTCCACCACAGGATACATTATAGCCCAAAAGTGTATATGTACAAAATACAAATACAATGCACACCGAATGTTTAAAGGTCTCTCTCCCTCTTTCTTTCTTTCTTCTCCCTTCTTTTTAATCCTGGACTCTGGCCGAGGGCTCCACATATCCAATCCAAACCAATCCAATCCAACAGCATCCAGCTCTAGATTCAGTTGACTATTGTCTATTCACCATTTAGTGAATGAAACCCAACCAAAACCAAACAGAAGCAGATGAATTCTTTTCCTGTGCGCTCCACGACTTGAAACTGTTTCCTACTCGCAATTCTGATGGACAGTGCACAATGTACAATATACAGTATACAGTGTACCTTTTTACATCCACTATCTACCAAATGAAATAAATGAGTAGTTTTTTTTTAGAAATTTCTATCGATGGTCCAAGGACAACACAAAATGAGGTGCATGAGCTGGTCTTGTATTGTCGTAGTCAATAAATGCATATTAAATGCAGTCCGGATTCGAACACACGTACAAAGTGGAATAACAGAGTACATATTTGATGCTAGTATCTAATATCTATAAGCTTTAGAATTCAAAATGTAAATATTGATAAAAGAAAAAAGACGTCACCAATCACCACAGTTCACAAATGCCGAAGCCCGAGATATCAATGTACTTTTTATACTTTCTCGATTTGAATTTACCACAGTTGATAGTTTACAGTTTACAGTTCTCATTGTCAGTAGTCAGTTGTAGGAGTTAAGCGCTCTTATCAAAATAACAGACTGAAAGACAGGCATTCGGCATTCCTTTTCCATGGAGATGCATTGAGAATTGAGATGTAATGTGTCTACTGTCTAGTGCATAATGTCTAGTGGCTAGTGGCTAGTGATAAATACGAGTGAGTGCACACTCCACATTCCACTTTCAAACTCGCACACGTTACGTAATAATAGTAGTAATGGATAATAATACAACATAATGTATCTATGCATTTATGGAATGTATAACGCACGTAACATGTACGTTTTACATTATGCATTTCCATTCCTAGACCTTCACTAGTCATGCCTGTCCAATGTACAATGTACAATGTGCGCACGATATTATTATTATGGTTTATGTTACACATTGTACAACGACTGAGAGAACAGAGAGAGAGCGAATGAACCTGAGGCCGGATCACAAACGGAAATGATATGGGATGAAGTAGCCAAATTGCCACTGTAATAAATAAGGTACGGAGCATGAAGAAATGGAGAAATTGAGAAATTCATTGTTTCGTTGCAAAATAGGGAAATTAGCACCCCATCCCCATAAATCAACAAGCACTGGAACGGGAACTGAAACTGGAACTACCTCGGATTGAAGAGAGGAAAAGGTTAGACACAAAGCACAAATCCAGACAGAAATATACAATCTACAATGTACAGTGTACATGTACATGTAAACTAGACACTAGACAACAGACACGCACTGGGGAAACAGGGAAAATAACAAGAGGATGAATGAATGAATTTCTCCATCTCTATCTGTGAATTCAATTCACTTGAACAGAATTGAATTGAATTGAGTGCGTATTATGTAGATTGTAGAGTTGCGTTTTGCCTGTTTAGTGCTTAGCATTTGTATACATACACAAAACACAAAACAAAATACAAAATACAGACCATACGCATTCTGTTAATGCATTCACAATTTGCAGTTGCATCCTGTAGTCATCCTAGCGTAACACTGATTGTGAGATTCACAGTATCAGAGAATCCGAGTTTCAGAGTTTCAGAGAGAGGCGAGCCGAACCGTAAACCGTACACAAGTACATACACAATATACAATGTAGTGCGGGGTGCAGTGCAGTTCAGTTTGGTGTGCAGTGTGCACATGATGAAATATGGCCTTTCCCCAGTGCACATTTTCCCTTTTCCCTTTATTTCTTGTGCTTTGTGGGGCTGGCTACTTGGTACTGGGTACACGAAGGAATTCATTCTGAATCCGAATCCAAATGTAAATCTGAATGTAGAATGGATAGGCTCTGAAATCCAAATCAGTACGCCGTTTATGAGCCATATATCGTACAGAAAATAGAGATGCAGAAGACGGAGCAAAAGTTATACATTAGTCGCTAGACATTGTACGGTGAATGTCGAATGTCGGATGTCGGACTTGGGACGTCGCAAAAGCTTTATAAGCTGAATTAATACGATCGAATTAAGTGGTTTAATGACTTGGAGCAACTTAGTGAGTGTAAACTGCAAGCACAATGTACAATGTACACATTGCACATGCCAATATCAATTTTCTCTCAGGCTCTACATATGCTCTTCTGTCTTCTATCTACAATCTATAGTCTACTGTGTGTACTTTGTCTTGATTCTTGTCATCAGCATCATACGGATTAGATTACCCGTTCAACTTGCTCCCTCCATATCCATTTCACACATTCCACACTCCAGATTCCAGGTTCTACACTCCAGCTTTGCATTGCTTCATCCTGGAATTTGTTAAATCCCCGACATTTTCCAACGTAGACATCCATCTACAATTATGAACATGAATATGAATTTGAATCTTAAAATCGGCTTGACTTGACTTGACTTGATGAGTTAAAACCAGAAGCAATTGTAGTTGTAGAAATTAAAATTACAAATTAGAATACGGACAAAAAACAAGGAGAACAAGAATGATAATAATTTGAAATTTTCAAAGCTCAAGATTCAAGACTCAAGACGGGTTAGTATGAATATAAATGCAAATTAAATTACAAACACGGAACGAAACACTTGTAAATTATTTTGAATGTTAAATTGTTTGGTATTTGAGATTTGATACTTGATACTTGATGCTTGATGATTTCACCATTAAATTTCAAACAATTTTCTAGTGTCTATAAAATGTACATTGTACATTTGACATTGCACACACTACAAAATAAACTACAAGTGAGTGATAAAGAGTGATTTGTGATGCTCGGTAATATGAGATATTATAAATGTAAAATGTAGACTGGAAACTGGAGGCTATAGACTGCAGATATTAAAATGCAGGACATTTTAGCTCGCTCACTCACGTCAAACGTCAAATGTCAATTTACTACATTTGAATTTAAACTGCGACATGACAGAAATTAACGAGAATTTGCAATAAGCAAAATAAGCATGTACCATAACACGGAAAACGGATATTATTTCAGCTCTTTCCTGTTTCTGTGAATGTAGACGTATTTCTGCTACTATTTCATTTGACGGTTGACTGTTGACTATTGAATACTGAGCACTTGAAATGCAAAACGAGAATTTGCTTAACCAATTAGTTATATAGTTTCTCAATTTATTTTAAATTGAATATCAAGTTAAATTTTGACATTTGATCATTTTGAAATGATACCCAGAATCAAGAATCAAGAATCAAGACGTGTCCTGTCAACTCTCAGCTCAAAATGAATCACTTTGCCCTTTGTAGTAAACACCAAAGATCGGAGATTCCCCAATTAACGTAATACGTCGTTCTAATAGATATCAAGTCATCGAGTCGTCCAAGTTCAGTGTGGACGTTCATTCAAAATAAACAAAGTTAAATATGGTTCTTGGAGTACGAGAGAAGAAGAGAACAGAGAACGAGAAAAAGACTGGACATTGGGCAGTTTAAGTGGTAGCGAACGATAAACCATGTTCACTAACCTTGATGAAAGTTTGAAGACTAAGAGAAAGTTTTTTGTCTATTGTGGTTTGAGCACTGTGTAATGTGTCTTGTAGTGTCTACTTTCTATTGTACAGGATTATTAATATATTTTATACCAAAATAATAACAGTACTGATGACTAATGACCAATAAAATAAAAAGCATTATCAGTTCCGCTGTCATGATCCACTATTTATTATGTGTACAATGTGCAATGTGCAGTGTACATGAAGTGGACAGACATCTGTGGATTTCCCTCCTTCTCTTTCTTTTCTCCTTTCTTTTCCATCATGTCTCGACTCATTATTAAGAATTGAGAACTAAGAAAATAGAGCAAGGAGGGGGAAATGTGAGCAAACTCCACACAGTATAAGAGAGAAAGAGGAAAAAAGATTGAAGGTTGAACGGACACAAAAGAGGGGAAATTAACAGTATAAAAATCCGTGTAATATTATGTAATGGTCTGCGACCGGGAAGTAGGAAATAGGAAATGCAATGTCTACTCGTAGTTACTATAGTTACTACACTAGTGACTAGTCATCACCGTAACTATATATTATCCGCCATCGGCTATCAGAATGTGAAGACAGCAGAGAAGACAGTTTAAGCACAAATACACAGTCACACTCATCAATTGCATCCATGTATATATATTATGTATCATGTATGAATGGATTAGGAAGAGAAAGTGAAGAGATATTCAAAGTTCATAGCCCATGAAATTCCATGACAATGACAATGACGATGACTGTAGGAACATTGAAAATGTTCATTCTTCCCAGTCCACAGTCCACAGTCCATAGAACTGAAGCACAAGTGGTTGGCATGTGTAATGTGTAGCATAGTGGGGCAGATCAGAGAGAAAAGAGAAGCAGAGTCGATAGATTTGTTCTTGGTGAGGGCGATTGAGGTGAAATGTGCGGCTATTCTCTTATCACATTCCAGCAGGGTTGCTGTTTGCTCTGGAACCAGGGATGTTACACAATGTACAATGTAGAAGGAAGAACAACTCACTTGACGGGCTAAACTGACCAACTGCCTGAGTGAAGGAAAAAGGGAATGAGCAAGTAGTTTAAAGCATTGCAATATAAATTAGGTGTCATCATTTACTTGGCTAGGGACAGGAGAAAAGGAGGTTTCTAGTACACTGAAAAATGAACTTGCTTTCACTTTATTCACTCGAATTGAAAAACCATTGTGTTGGTTGTAAATTGTCAAGGATTTTAAAGTCTAGCTTTTGGCATAAAAATTTCTGAGGTTTAATCCACTTGATAAGTGACAGCCCAAGTCTTGAGAACTTGAAATTTGAAATGACCATGTCATAAAATTCTGGTGTACAAAATATAAAATACAAAGTAACATGAATAAAATTTACACTCGGCACTCAAAACCTCAAAGCTTTGTTTTGTGCCGTGTGGTTTTGTTATGATTTGGTTTAGGATTAACATGTTTCATGTTTCCGTTTTGACGTATTTTACGTATTTAACATTTTAGTTTAGTTCCCTCGACTCATTGGATTTTTATGTAGTTTTTTAGGTTTTAGCCCTTCATGTTCATGTTGTTTGAGACAATAAATCAAGTGTAGCGTATAAATGTTGCTGTATTTATTATATTTCATGTCCTGTTATTTTGTGTGTTTTTTATTACAGGGCCAACTTTGCTTTGGCTAATGGTGGATCAACATCCGCATTTTGGTTCCACGTAACGAATATTTTTATCCATGCCTCCACATCCACACTCTTGTTCTTACTCTGCCTTCAAATCCTGAGAATGCGTCAAGTGGTTGGTTTCATCGCCAGTGCTTTGTTTGCCCTCCATCCGATTCACACTGAGGCCGTAAGTCCATTTTTTATTCTTTCTCAACTCCCACATGAAAATCAAGCAAAAATACAAATACAAATTCCAAGGCTTTCCCTTTTACTGTGTATTGTGCATAGATATAAATATTCGTGTACTCAATGTCTTTCCCTTTCACTTTGACTTTCCTTTTTACTTTTAGTTTTACTTTCACTCACATGCCTCACATTTCACATCTCACATTACACATTACATATTACAGCAGCTCAATTTTGCTCTTTATACAGCTCGGCTTTTCAGTATCCTGTAAAATTTGAAAGGTTCCTGTAATATTAATGTGTATGAATGTTGAGCAGTGAGCAGTGAACAGTGAACAGTGAACAGTAAAGAGTAAACAGCTATGATATTTAATATCAACTCTTTACTGTTTTCCTCCCGTCCTTATCCTAATTCGTCAGACTTGAACCTCCAGCCTCCAGACTTTCATCATACAAAAAAATACAAAATATTAAGTAAACAGCACTCGACACTCGATTTGTTGAGATTGAGCTCTTTATTTGATTTTCACTCTTTCCCATTATTTGCTTCATTGATTCAACGTTCAATGTTGAGTGTTGAGTGTTGAACGTTCAACTTAAGCTGATAGTGTTTGACTGGAGACTGAAAGTTCTGGAGTTGACATTGGACTCTACGTTTTTTCATCCTTAATACTTTTGCTCATTTCCACTATTTTCCTGCCATCTGTAGCCTTGCACTTTGAACAATGTACAACCTTTTGAATTTTGATAATGTAAAAAATGTAAAAAATGGATGTTCCTACATGATTTTTTCTGTTGTTGTTGTTTTTTTTGCTGTAACAAATTGGACCATTTTATTGTGTACTGTGATATTCGATATTCAATACTCTAGTTTGTTTTTGTATAATAATAATAATAATATTCTGAAGGTTGCTGGAATAACGGGACGTGCGGATGCCCTTGCCTGTTTACTCATGCTCATCTCCTTCCATTTATACGCCAAGTAAGTCCATTTAAATCCATGTAGTTCCGACTTGTGATTTTTAATGTCTGATTACTGATTACTGATTACCATTATCATTATCATTTCCGAGTACCATTCATTTTACATCCATAATTCAATTCACACTTCATACTTGATACAGGAATGAAGAATGAAAACAGGAGAAAAGAGAAAGTGAGAAAACACCTGTTGAAGTTTAGGCTTCCAAATCAAAACTTTCAACTCGCACTCCATTAAGATAATTTCTATGATTTATTTCATTTCACTTGATTCACAGAGACATTGTTCGCAAAGGCAGAGTGACTAATGGGATAAGTTGGAGGGTGATTATCTCGGGAGTTGTGGGTGGTTGTGCCATGTTAGCCAAGGAAACTGGCATCACCGTCATTGGAATCTGCATCCTCTACGACCTCTACCTTCACATGGACCTGATCAAAAGGTGGAGAAAATAACAAATGACAAATGATAAATGATAAATGAAAGATGGCCTATTTAATTCTGCATAAAGTTTTGAATAATGATTTCCAATTCTTTTTCGTAGGTGGTTATTTAAAGGGTTTGCGTCCAAGTCTGAATCGGAGGATCCGAGGCAAACTCAACTAGTCCGCAGAATTACCTTCATGATAGCTGTGGTAAGTACCAGTGACCCCATTTTGGATCCATTCACAATTAAACATTATCCCAATTAAAATATTTCAGCAGTTTTTACAAATAATACTGATACTGATGCATCCATAATATCCATCAATAATCAATAGCTAATCACTAATCATGCTTATTGCTCATTCATCATTGGTTTTTATCCTCAGATATCAGTGAGTTTGGGTGTAAGATTGGCTTTAATGGGTGGAACTCTTCCCGCCTTTACTCGACAGGACAATCCAGCCGCCTACTCCCAATCGGATCTAACGAGGTACATAATACATAATATATAATACATAAAGCCACTCGTCTGGTTTTTGTCCTTGTCTTTATCTCTATTCTGTATTCTGTACTCTGTAGTCCTTTTAAAATCATCTTTTATTCCGAATTTGGGACTGGTCACGAGTCTAGAGTCAAGAGAGAAGTTTGCTCTTTTGAAATTTTGTGCATTTACTCCCATTTGGTCTATTTTTGGTTCATTCATCAAGAATCAAGAGACCAGCATGAAAGTTCTCTTCTCTAAATAATATTCATTTGTATTGAAAAGTCAGCATAACTTTTCCTCTTTTGTCTTTTGTCTCTTGTCCTTTGTCCTTTTCTACCCTCATAATGTGGTTGTGGTTGTGGCGCTACAAGGACTAAACCACTTTCTGATAAAGTGCAAAGCATAAAGTATACAGTCAACAGTCAATTCGAGTAACGAGTTGAGCTGAATGCAGTTTCCCTTTTCCCGTTTCACTACTTTGTATTTCCCATTTCCCATTGTACAATCCATTTGTGTGCTGTCTGTTCGGTTTTCTTGTTTTCTGGGGATGAAAGCGGAAACGGAAATGGAAACTTTTCTCTCTTGATACTCGATACTTGGCACTCTTTTGAAATGAAAATGATATGAGATATAAACTGTTTTGTCCTCACAATTTGTGTTCAATGTATTTAATAAATACTATGATATAATGTCTCCACAATGTACAGTTTGTACAGAGCAAAATTGTAGAAAAAGTTAGAATATGGAATATGGAAATTAAATCAAGTGTGAAAAGTAAGAAAAGGTTTTGTATTTTTGAATTTGTATTTATATTTGAATTTTGTTGTATAATGTGTTTTTTCACAGGTTTCTAACTTATGCATTTTTACCAGTATTCCACGTCTGGCTTATTTTGTGCCCATATCGATTGAGTTACGACTGGCAGGTACAACAATCATATCCATTCTCAATGCTCAATATTCAATGCTCAATAGAGAATCTGTAAAGTGTAAAAAAATGTATCGGGCTGTATTTATTTCAAGTGTAAAAAGTGTAAAACGTATAAAGTGCGTTGTTTCTTGAGTTTCTTGTTTTTCATGTGTTCTGTTGTCTGTTTTCCTTTGTTTGTTTGTTTATTCAGATGGGTTCAATTCCGCTGGTGGAGAGCTTTTGGGACTGTCGGAATCTGTCAACTGGGATCTTTTACGCTCTCTTCTTTGCCTTGCTTCATCGAGCTTTCACAAAGGTACAAAAATACAAACATCTACAATATACACATACAAACAAAATACAATAATATCACATGAATATGATATGAGATGATGCACCGTTCACCGTTCAACGTTCACCGTTTCCACTTCTATCTACAAACTCCAGTCTCGGAACTACACATGATTTTGATTTTGATTTCCACTTTGAATTGTCCCGCACCGATTCACATTCACTCTCACTCTCTCTCCAAACTTGTCCCCGTTCACTCATCTGCATTTATTGTATTGAATTTTTGTTTGTTTGCCTCCATTTATATTTGTATTTATTCAACATGGTGATGGAGATAACCGTTTTCCTTTTCTATTTTCTACTTTATACTTTCTACATCCTGGGAAAGAGAAATGAAAGGGAAAAGGATGTGATTTTTCATCTGTACAAAACATGAAGAAAAAGATCCAGAGGAAAAAATAATATACATTTAGTTTCTAGTTCCCATGTTCCCACGTTCCAGTTCTCTATTCACATTGTCTCCCTTCTTTCCTTTTATCCCTTCTCCAATCTTCAAGAGTCAAGACTCAAGATGTCTGGCTGAGTTGAATGACAACAACAAGAACAACAATATCAAAACAGCAACAAGAAACAACGTTAATATTGAGTCTTACATAAGTCGGAGCAAGCAATAAAAAAGCAGTTTTTCTCCTACGCCAATTTCCTTAAATTCTTAGATTTCCCCTGTACCCTGTACACTGAACTCTGTACACCGTACAGTTTATTATTTCTCGACAGATATTGCTTTTCCCCATCCCTTTGTCCATGTATTTTGTCCTCTGTGTATGTACTTGATCTCATTGTGAGATCAAGTGGATCAAGGTTCAAGATTCAAGAGTCACGAGTGAATATTTGTAAATTCCTTCCTCTCAGATGAAAATCACAACTCTGATTTTGGCTCTTTCTCTTTCACTTCTTCTTCAGGTACGGATCTGTTGGAATAAATAAGTAGGAAGAGTTGATACGAGTTGACGAGAGGAAAGGAATTGTGATTTGTGAGTAGTGAATAGCGAATAGCGAACAGAGAATAGAGAATGCTCAGAGAGTCAATCGTGAATCTTGAATCTTGACTGGTGACTGGTGACTGGTGAATGCTGAATTGAGAATTGAGAAAGATCCAGCTGGAAGCTTCCTCTATTCAATGAGGAATGAATGAAGAATAAAGATGCTTTCTACTTTCAATCTTGTCATTGCTTCAGGCTTGAGACTCTTGAGCTCAAGTCTTGGGACGTGAACAGTGAACAGTGAACATTGAACATGGTAGTTTGAAAATAATCTTCTTGAAACATGTTTATTTTTTTGTCATCCTCTTCATCTCTACTTTTCAGGGACAGGGATCGGGACAGAGACAGGGACACAAGGACAACAACAACGACAGCGACAACGACAACGAGAATGAGAATCACAATCAGAATAAGAAGCAAGACGAGAGTCAACATGAAAATCCACATGAGGGGCTAACAACTCGGAGTAAGAATGGAGGGACGATTGTCCTCGTAGCAATGCTTTTCATCTCTCTTCCCTATCTACCCGCGTCCAATATATTTTTCCCCGTCGGATTCGTAGCAGCTGAAAGAATATTGTACACTCCCAGGTATTCAACTCTCACTTTTACGCAGTCTTCAACCTTTATTTTTATCTAAAATTTCATGCATTTAGCATTTAGCCAGTAGATGGTAGACAGTCTTCAGTTCACTACTTTTACTCGTATCATTGTTATGTAAGCCATGGGCATCTTATGACCTCAACCTCGACCTTCAGATTCTAGTCTATTCTTAGGCTCTTTTTTACTACTCATTTTTACACAATTGACAATTAGACAATGGGAACAGCCCGCGGCACAGTTCTTTCGTTCATTCATTCATTTCCTTGAAGATGAACTATTATTATCATTATCATTATTATTATTACTGCAAAAGACACCAGCTGAGAACTGAGCATTAGGTTTTGTTTATTTTGTGTGTTGTAGAGTCGTAGTCGTGGGTTGTGGGCCAGAGATCAGAGATCAGAGGTTGGGAGTAAAAGTAGCCAGAAGGAATTGGATTTTTTTCCGGAAACTGGGGAACTTGTGAACTCGGGGTGAGATGAACCAGGACGCAAGGGACAAGGACGTATTATTTTTAGACTGCTTTTACAAACAGTACAGAACAGTGTAGACCAGAGAGGTTACTTTCTTGTTGCTGACAATAGATTTTTAACTCTTTCTTCTTTAATTACTTTTCAACGGAGAGCGGAGAACGGGGGCTGAAAAGAATGACAAAGGATGTAGACTGAGTTTTGATCAGCGTTAATTCTGGAGTCTAGAGTCTAGACTTTAGACTTTGGAGTCTGGAGTAGAGCAATCTAATTTGAGAATTAGGATTATACGCATTTAGTTTCCGTTCAGTGAACTCGACTCTTCACATGTCATTTCTTGCGTGTAGTCGTCATGATCCGGCTCCGGATCGGGAAGGAATACTCGAGTATGGAGCATCCGTAGACAATTTGCATTGTAAATACAGAACAAGTAGAAAAAAACAAGAGGAGAAAGCAGGAGTTTCAGTGCAATGGCACTCGCACCGGTGTACAACAGCCGGTTCTGTTTAAATTGAGAATTGAGGATTGAGACTTGAGATGAAATGTCCTTTTGTACAGGAAATCAATAGGTAATATCTAGATTCTAGATATCTAGATATCTAGCAGCAACAAACAGCAGCAACAGCAATAGTAAATAGACACGGCATGTATAAATAATGTAGTAGGTATAGAAAGGAACGTAATGCGTAAAACACGGTAAAGGTGCATCAGAAATACGGAAAACGGACAGCGGAAAAAAAAGTCTAGAGTCTAGAGCCTCGAGTTTAGAAGCTAAAAGTGATGGGGAAATGTAGATATTGCATAAATATAGCTAAATATGCCTAAAAGTTTTAAATGTCTCCATGTTTATGTATTATGCATGCGACTGGTGACTTTTGTATGTGAGTTTGTGCTTAGAGTATTTGTATTTTGTTTGAAATTCTAGTATTGGTGTGTGCATTTTGACGGCCCATGGGATGGAATTACTACAAAAGCGGTTTCGGAGACATCGAAAGTTTCTGGTCGCCTCCCTATGCCTTATGTTAATGAGCTTGAGCTGGAGAACCTGGAACCGGAATATGGTCTGGAGATCTCGAGCGTCTCTCTTTGAGTAAGTCTAAATTCTAAATTCCCAAGTCTAAATTCCAAAGTCTAAAGTCTAAAGTCTATCGGTATGCACCTTTATATCTTATATTGTACCTGTAAACGGTAAACGGTACAGGGAGTTTACCTTTCCCCATTTCTCATCTTTATTTTACATACCGGCAGCTACTTTTTATTCATAACTGTTGGATGTTGCATGTTAAAAATACGCTGAATCCTCAATAACTACGTGCACATATAAGAAAGTCCAGAGTGTCTAGTGTCTAGTGTACAGTTGAGGTGCGGAATATTTGATATCGATATATTTGATACAAACATTATGGATGCAAAATTGACCTCTTTCATCCGTCTCATGAGTGAGTGAACAGGACGTCCTCGATTCAGCTCAACTCAGCTCAAGTCAACCAGGCCAAAGAAAACCACATTAAACCACATGAACCATAGAAAAATACATAAAAACATGATGCAACTTTTAGTCAAACTCCAAACTTGAAGCATTCTGAATTTGGAATTTGGAATCCTCAATTTCTTGTCAAATCGAGTTGAGCTGAATCGAGTTCAGTTGAGTTGCGTTTGCAGGAGATTCAAAAGTCAAAAGTTCCCAAAAGAATCTTGTTCATTTCCCCGTACTCGTAAAAGGCGGAAGGTGAAAGGTAAAAAAAGTCAAAAGTGCAAGGACAAAGTTTGACTGTTCGATCATATTTCCCGGTTTATGATATGGATTTTATACATGAAAATATAAATATAAATATAAATACAAATACAAAACTCTGGAAGAATTTATTCCCAAACGCTGTCATTTCTCATTTCTCCTCCGTCCCTAAAAGTCTATCAAGAATCTCAAATCAAAAATCGAGGCACGTGTCTACATGTTTTTCTATCCAAGTTTTGTGTTATGTATTTCATACTTGACATTTGACATTTCTTATTTTATCTGACTACAACTTCACACTTTACACCACTTTAGCTCCAAACATATACAAATACAAACACAAACACAAATAATATACAAAATGCAAGAATAACGTCAAAACAAGGGAAAAGACTTACAATAAAGTTAAAAATCCTCCCTCCGTGAGGATTTTATATCGCCTACAAAGCATAAATGCTTTAGGCTCCGGAAG
>JAQGBH010001753.1:0-29416 GCA_034698265.1 Sminthurinus aureus
TCTGAAATTTTGAGACAACATAGATCTCGGCGAGTTTTAGGAACTTGATTTTTTTCAGATTTTTAATCGAATACTTAGTGCTTCAAAAAAATTAAGAAACAGTTCTGTCACAAAATGTTACATACGGTACCTTCTTATGGGTTAATTATCAGCTCAAATGTTAAAAAATAAAAAAAATGACATGTGTTAATTCAAGGATTTCCAGAATCCAGAAACCAGAAACCACAGATATCAGACTAATAATCTATATATATAAAGTAAATATATAGTCTGCTATTTGTAAATAGAAATTATTATTGCAAGTTTAATACTTTAATAATTGTTAATAAGTTGTAAGTCTACTATTGTATTGTAAAATGTTTAAGACTAAAAAAAAACAAAACGAACTTTATGTAATAATTTGCCGTTTGTAGTTTACATGAATCTGTTATTTTTAACGATTCCCGATTTCCCATGCATGTTTGTGCTTTGTGCTTTGTGCACCCACTCATGAACAGTGAAGAGTAAACACTGAATACTGAACACGGTTGTGGCTATCACGCGTCACCTTTAAGTATCAAACATTTGTACTTTGCACCATACTTTTTTCTGCTAAAATTGTGAGAAAAATACAATATATTCTCCCACAATACAATATGAAGTATGGTATGAAGTATGCATGATATATTATGAGTCATTCAATATTCAATAAAATTAGAAAAGTAAATTACATATAATAAAATAATTATTGTATATTGTACAGTTTTCACGGTTTCTCTTGTATTTATAGGAAATTGAAAGTCAAATGTCAAATGTCAACTGAATAATGACGCTCTCTTGGAAGCTCTATAATTTTAGTGTCTATTAAATTTGTGCTTTGTGCCCAAAATCACGTGGCGGAAGAATATTTGTTTCGAACTTGAAAAATTTTGATGGCTCAAAATTCAATGCTAACGAAAAACCTATTTCATTCAAGTGTAAAATGTAAAATTTTCAATCCGGGAAGAAAGGGAATAAAAAAATCCATTCATATCATGCTTTATGCTGTTGATGGAATATGCAATATTAAATCATATGGAATGCGGGATGAACTTTAATGTAAAAATCAATGGTAAATAAACTGGATTGTTATTTAGTTCTTAGTTTTACGGCACAGAAAAGTTTGAATGGAAAACACGAGTAATATTTTAGATTTTAGGCATAAGGCTTGCTGTAAAAAACAAACGAGGACCTTGTACCTTGTATTCATTACTAGTAAATAGTAAATACGCTAAAAAATGTAGTCAAAACAAAACTTCCAGTTTTTCAAACGCTAAGCTCTAAACTCTAAACTGCAAACGTCTCCAGTTTCCAGTTTCTAGTCTCAAGTCTCATGTGCAAAGTGATGATAATCACAAAAATTCCAAAGTCTTCTACTTGTTTTTGCTCCTTTGATGTTTAATCTGGATTCTTGATTTTTAATTGTGTTGTTTTGTTTTGTTTTGTTTGTTGAGCCTAGTAAATGTATGGAATCTAAAGTTTAAAGTGTATAATATAATTTAATGATGTTATCTTAAAATCTCCCTCAGTCTCAGCTTTTGATGTATCTATTTGATGCTGTGCATTTTGTAGTCATTTTATTATGTATTATGTTATATTATAGTAAAAAATAATAGACATACATAATGCATAATACGCAGGTTATCTTGATGATGCAGTGCCGAGTAGAGGTTATAGGATAGTTGCATATATATACAAAATGCAAAATACAAGAGGTACATGTGTTTGGTGTTTGAAGACCGGTTGCAGGTAGTTTAGCTATCGTTTTTTGCATTGACCACTCTAAGCTCTAAACTCTTGAAACTCTCAGCTCTCAGCCGGAATAAGAAAAGGAGAAGAGCGTCAAACCATCTCCATACGCGATACACAATACGCGGCTTCTTCACTTTGATTTGATTCACCTGAACCTCAAGAATCAAGAATTGAATGTGAAATGTGTAAGAGCATTTTATTCTTCCCATGAAACAGAAAACAAAGTTTAGTTGATATTAAACTTCCAAAGGGAACGAAACAGACACTATACTATTAAAAGTTACAAGTACTAATATTATTATTACAAGTGTATTAGCTGCACTCACCATGCATAATAAGTACATAATACAATAACACAATACAAAATTCTCTCGTCACTATTCACTCATCCGTGCTTCATACATTCATCACAAGTTAATTATTACTGAAAGTTGAAAGCAAAAGTTTCTATTAATGTTTGACTATTTTATGGTGCTATTGTTTGTTGTTGTGTGATTTTTGAATGTCAACCCATCACCCTCATATTTAAGTGCTGGATGCTGGAAAAACTTGGATTCGGGATTCAATCATTTTTCCAATTTCCAATCATCAGTTTGTCACAGTCCACAACCAATAATAATTTTTTCAGTGCAAAGTGCTTCAGATAAATTGTGTACAGTTGGTCTACGTTCTACTCATGCATAAAATATAAAATAAAGTTTAATATATAATACAATACATGAAAAAAAATTCTGGTGGAAAAAAAGATATTAGAATTTTTCGTCAGTTTACATAATATAATATTACATCTTCCAAGATGATCAATTCAATGTACTATAAAATTCGAAAATTTCATCGGGTAAGTATAATATAAAAAATTTTAATATAAAATAATATAATATTAAAACTTATTATAGACAATAATATAGCTATTTTTGATCCTTTTTGATCCTACTTTAAATTCTATTTATTGAGGATTGTGGACGAATATCGAATACTCATTTTTGAGTTTTGGGTAGTACATAATAATATTATATTATTTTACCAGTTTAAAAGTGTCGACAATATTAGCTACATATCTTTGAATTTGAAACATTTGAAACATTTCGCTAAGCACAGAGGTCAGTTACATTTTTATATGTATTTCTATATAAAAAGATGAGCACTAATGAGAAGTTGAAAGATATTTTTTGTTTTGCAACCTCGTTTCTTGTTTCTCCTTTCTATTTTCTGTATGTCCAATGTCCATATACCGACAACCGACAACCAACATATTAGTCCTTCATAACAGTGTTTTTTTTATATTTATCTCTGAAAAGTTTGAAACAATCCATTAATACACACTTTACACATTTTCCTACTTTTAACTTTTAACTGTTTCTCAAGTTTCATAATTCATGCTTTGAAGATGCAGCTACAAACTACAAACTACAGACTTTGAGCTTTAGTACTTAGAATCTAGAATCTCTGATCACCTTGTGCATAATCAAAACACAACATACAGACAGGCAGCAGGCAACAAAGAGTTCAGTGAACAATAAGCAGGGAGTTGAACATGTATAATATGACATGAAAAAATACTGATGACTATGACTGATTAAAGATGGGTGCATAGAGGATTTAACGTTAAAAACTACAGCAGCGTAACTCATTTTCGCCCACTATACACAATACATAATATACCTAATACATACAGTAGTTAGTGAGCGTGAAGGTGTTTGCAGTTTGCATTTTAACGCTGTCCACTACTCAATACTCTATAGTTTTGCTCTGCAATACCTACATTACGTCTGTCTACTCAAATCGTAAAATAATAGTAATCTTTCAAAAACTACACCAAAATTAATAACAATTCAAATGCCGGACATGTTCTAACTTCCTCCATAATCCATAATCCATAATCTCTTGTCTTGAGTCTTAGAGTCTTGATCACCGAGCCGTAATAGTAATACAATAAAAAAAGGTCTCATGAACACCATTCAAATCTCAATAAAAAAAACAAAAAATAAACATGCAGCATTTCAGCATCAGTAAAAAATGTCGGAAATGCGAAAGCAAAATTCTTATAGATTGTACAATGTAGAGTGTACAAAAAATAGAATCCCCAAGAAAACGACACTAGCCTCAAAATCCACCATCAGATTTAAAATATAATAATTAATAATTAGATGTTAACTAGATAAGGACGTCAATTCATAAAGAAATTCCAAAAATCATTTAATCTATAGAGTACAGAGTACAGAGTGTAGAGTGAAGAGTTACGCGGAAATCGGAAATTGTTGATTGTTGGGAAAATTGTAAACAAATTGTTCTTTGGGGTTGGAGCATTTCATTTTTAACATAAAAATACACGAACAGATGGCTTCAAACTTCAAATTATAACCTATATGAGCTATATACGATTATTAAACAAAAGATAAAAGACGTCATGATGATGACGAGGAAGGATGAACAACAATTATTATCAAGTTAAAGAGCCAAGTAAAAGACTGCAGTGGGGAAAAAACAAGCGCGTATTGACGAATGACGCGTATCCACACAGTACACATGTTGATCTAATAAAACTGATCAACAAAACTATGGCCATGTAGTGGCTATTTTTTTAGTGTGTAGTCGGTACATGAATTGAGAATTGAGTGTTGTGTGTGACGTACGCAGGATAGGATGAGGAGTGTGAGAAGTGCAAAATGCAAAATATGCATGTATGTTCTGTGTACGCACAACACCACAGATCATGAGGAACACGGCCTGAGTCTGCAGTTTTCCGTCTTTAGTTGTATTGTCTTTGGTCATTTGATTCCAGTGCCAGTGCCAGAGTCAAAGTGAGGGTGAGAGAGAAAAATGGAAAATGGAAACGAAAAATCAAATGAAACATTTGACAGGAGTGCGAGTGTACAGTGTGAAAAGTTGGAGTGAATAAAAAATGCGAATGTTGAATTTTGAATGTGAATTTTGAATTGCGTTTATAATGCACAAAAAGGGGAAAAACTAGTTTAGACTCTACAATCTCTCTACATTCTACACTGTAGACATTTGCTGTTCAAAGACTTTTGTTGTTTGTACATTGTAAATTGTATATACATTGTACATATATTGTACAGTAGAAATGGAACGAGAGAATCATGCGTGTGCATGGCATGCACAAAATAGAATGTGTATACATAATACATGTCAAATGTGGTATGTATAACATGTACATTGTACACTGATGACTGATGACTGCTGACTGAATGTAACCAGTAACAAGTAACCAAAATACCTGTTTGCCGTTTCGTTTCGTTCACCTGTCCACGTGCGACCCTGGTGATTGGTGATGATGCGACTGATCTTTTGATTAAACGGGATATCCCAACTTTTCTCTTTTTATGCATGAATGTGTAAATTGTAAATCCTACTATGTACATTTAACGTTTATACAGTTTCTAGTTCGTGTCCTCTCATTCTTAGGTAAACTAAGTCGGATCTGCATTCTCCTGACTAAATCAAGACTTAAGATTCTACGTTCTAAATTCAAGATTCAAGCCATTTGATCACGTTCATTTTTATGTAGAATGAGTGATCATGTATGTATTTGTGTCTTGTCTTGCATTGGAGTTTGAAGTTTCAAGCAAGTCATAGATTTACAATTTACAATTTACAACTGTGAGAACAAAGAGAGCAGCAAATTAAAATTCATCACAGGATTATAAATTGTAACTTGCAACTTGTAAGTTTAATATGTAATATGCAATAGAGCGTAGAGGTTTAGCACTCTTTTTTTTCCAAAAAATTCAATTTTAGTAAAACCACGTACATTTCTCAGAATTCAGAATTTAGACACTATTACACACTACACATTACACATATATAGCTTGTGATTTCAAAATCAAAATCCATGGGAAAATTATTAAGTGTTTGAGTTGACAATTAAGTAGTAAAAAACTTCCCAAGAGTTGACCCAAAAGACTGACTTTGCCAATATTAAATATTAATACATATTTTTATGTTTTATGCACTTTTGACTTCTGACTTTTGATTTATTGTTTATTTTATTGCACATTTTCATATATAATACACACACGCGAGTTAAAAATGAAGAATGAAGAAACGAGGTATAAAATTTGCAATGTACATTTGACATTGTGTATTTTATGCTTATATTATAGTTTATCGTTTATTCATAAAGTGTATAGTGCATAGTGCACTATAGTGTATAGCTGTGTAAAAACTGTGTTATGAAACACTTTTATCCTTTAGCATGCTGCATTATGCATAATGATTAGTGAAAGAAAACATGAAAATCAAGTCAATCATTAAGTTACACTGCACTGTACACTATATTATAATCCTGAGTCTTGAGTCCTGCGTTGCAATTAATTACGCTAATAATTTTATACCGGTATGTGCGATGTACAAAGTACAAACTGCACAATAGATTTGCACGGCCGTGCAAAAATGATGGTATTCGTTATACGCTGTACATTGTAAATCTTAAATATGTTGGGCACAAAATTTTATTCCTTGACTATGGTCGTTATTAAATTGGATTTTGAATTTCTATCGCCTATCGTCATATCACATATCACGCCACTTTAACGTGGACAGGAATCAGATTACTTGGTAGTTGATTGTTAGCCGTTGGTTAGTAGTTAGTATTGGTAGTACTACGTAGTGTCAGCTGATTGAGTCTTTTGAGTCTACTTGTTCAAGTTCATATTTATGAGAAGGGATTTCCACAGAGAGGACCATAACCAGAACGGAAAATCCCAAGAAGCTAGAAGCAAGTTTTGAAGTCCTTATGCCGTTTTCCTTGTTACTATGAAATACATAATAAGTAATAAGCATAAATGTACCCAACACCAACAATTGGCGTATAGCTCATACAAGTTTTATGTTTTCACTTTTCACACTAAATACTAAATACCTCCCTCAATATTCACTACACTCTCGCTATACATTATACATTATACATAGATGATTTTGAGCTCCAGAACCCAGAACATTTTTACCGTGTTCATAACATAAATATGTCCAACTTTTTTATTTGACTCTTGAGTATTTTAATTATAAAACAAGATGAACATAAAATTTTGTAGGTGTTAGAACATTTTACAGTTATTAGTACAAGAAAAAATAATTATGACTTGAGACAACATGTGAGAGATTTAGGGAGTTTTAAAGCCGTATTCTGTGCTTTTTTGATAATGCTTTTTTTTACTGCAGATGACAATTTTAATTATATGTTTTGAATTTTTCCTGAAATTTCAGAGGAATTTGACAACGGGAAATTATCCTGGTTCCGTAACGAGCGCCTTCCTCTTTTTGTCTCTAATTAATTTATCATATTTCTATGGTCTGGATTTAACTGTCGGACTCACACAGTTGTGTCAACACCTTTTTAATAAAAATAAGTAAGTTCAAAGCTCAAATTATATTTCATGAATGTAATCAAAATGTCCTTTTTTTTCTCTGCTTCAGAATTCAAAATGATGTCTATGGAATTACTTTGAACTTTTAATCTGATTTTATTAATTATTATTGATTTACAGGAGTTTAATAGCTCGTTTAGCTAGTTGTAGTTTAGCTGGATTTATCATCTGGATCATATTTGCCTGGGGAAGAAAATTAATTCTTCGGACCCTGTTAAAATACAGAGGTTGGATGTATGAGCGGAATAAACCAACACTGAGAACCAAATTAGTCATTTTCACCATCCGGCTATTCACCGGGTATTTGAAACCCATCACCAAGAAACTTTATGGACTTCAAGGCATTCTTCCATCTCTTCCTGTCCCTACTATTAAAGAGTCTGTCAGTCGCGTAAGTTTGCACATTGATTCACAATTCAGGAGCTATCATTTTTTTCAGCCAAATTACATTAGTCGTGTATGTATACATACATATTTTAATTGTGCTGTTTTTACTGTGTGTTGTGTGTAGTATTTAGAATCAATCAAACCGATTGTGGATGATGACAAATATTCACATTTAAAAACCCTTGCCGATGAATTTAAAAAAGGAATCGGGTCAAAACTTCAGCGATACCTAGTTCTTAAATCATGGTACATATTTTGTAATTACGGTGTTATTTTTTCCTAAAATAAATTAATGGCTATACGGATAAAATTATTCTGCTTGATTCTTAATGAATGCTGATTATTGGTTGTTTTCAGGCTGTCTGCCAACTACATTTCAGGTAATTATTAATATCTATTACATATGTACATAGATCCCTAGAAAACATTTGATTGTTTTAATTAATTATTATTTTATTTTTAATTAATTATTATTTTTATTGTCCCGATTTTTAAAAGATTGGTGGGAAGATTATGTTTATCTTATGGGTCGTTCACCCATTCTAATCAACTCGAATTACTACATTTTGGACATAATCAATAAAAAGAGAGGGGCACAAGCAGCCAGAGCTGCGTTTCTCTCCCATGAAGCACTCAAATTCAGAGAATCCATTGAAAATAATACTCTAGAACCTGTAAGTTTATTGGAATGAATACAGCGAAAATTAAAAGTGTCAAAATATTTCAGAGAAAAACGAAAAAAATATGAAGAGTAAACAAAATGAATGATAATTATTATATTTTTGTACTTGAAAGCTCGTGGGCCAAGATGTCATTCCACTTTGCAGTTGGCAATATGAAAGGTTTTTCAACACGTCAAGAATTCCTGGAGAAACGATAGACTTTATTCAACATGTGGAACATAGCAATCACATTGCTGTGTATTCCAAAGGAAAATATTTTTATGTCCCGATACGTTATGAAAATGGACGATTGCTCAGTCTTGCAGAGCTTCAAGTTCAATTTCTCCGAGTTCTCCATGATTCATCTCTGCCTTTAGCTGGAGAAGAAAAATTAGCTGCACTCACTGCATGGGATAGGACTAATTGGGCAAGGACGAGAAGTCAATTTTTTTGTCTAGGGATCAATCGAAATTCCTTGGATATCATAGAACAAGCAGCATTCATAGTCACACTGGATGAAGAAGAATATTCCTCGGATTTGAATGGAGTGAGTGATGGACATTTTGACAGTTTTAGTCAAGCCATGTTTCACGGCAATGGATATAATCGGTAATAAAATCAAAATTATAAATAATAATCAAATTGTCTAACACTTTTGTACAAAGATCATTTACCAATCAGCATAGCACAATTTTATAACCAAACATTTTGACCTTTTCTTGTGCCTTTTAGGTGGTGTGACAAATCTTTTAATATAATCGTCGGTAAAAATGGAATTGTAAGCAATCTTTTGTAATTGAAAATATTATATATGCATAAAACTAGTAAAAAGAAGCATAAAATTTGCATACTCAATATTTTAACGATATTTTTGATTCCTTTTCATTTCTCAAGGCTGGATTGAACAACGAACATACCTGGTGAGAAATGGGAAAATTATAAGGATTACACAGTTTACATGTAGTTGCATGTCCTTTTTAATTGAATGTATAAAACTTTTCCTATGTGTATTTCGGTTTTTGATGGATGATTTTTCTGAAATTTTTAGGGCTGATGCACCTGGTGAGAAATGAGAAAATTATAAGGATTTTGCATTATACATAATACTAGCTTTAACCCGCCACCATGTGTTTATTAAATCGGGACTCTGGACTCTACTCTAGAGTCTAGTGGTGTATGTCGAGGCAAGGAAAACGTGAAATCAGGGATTAGAAAACTTTATCAATTTGTACTTGACTGGACTGACTAACTATATAGTAAACTAGGAACATTTTTCCGGAACAATGTTTAATATATTAACTACCAAGCTTGATAATCATTAACACTTTGAAGATTTTATTTCATTGTCAGAATACTACTAAGTATTTGATATTTTATGAAGTTTATATAAAAAATAATATGCTTTCTTAAAGTTGACATTATTATTATTTTATGTAAAAATATATTATTGTATCGTTTATTGCTCTCCTTGTTTATGATTCTATACTGATAATAATAATTTATTTGATCAAGCTTGTATTTTTATTTTTGGCTGATATATGTAAAATCAGCCAAAACTGACTGAAACAGACCATTTCTGGCCGATTTTAGTAGCAGCCAAAATTGGCTGAATATCATCCAAAAGTTCACGAGTGTTTCTGACTGTATAATACTGATAATAATATAATTTATTTAATCAAACTTGTATTGTTAATTTCTCCGCAGTCGTAGCACAGTGGTGGGAGATCGCAATGCTGAGAAATCAAGCGTTCAATGAGTAAGAAGATGTAAAATTAATTATTGTTACTTTTTTAGTTGTAAATTATACTTTTCTGATGATCACGAATTACGGCTCATGCTCTAATTTCTAATTTGTGTTGTTTTCCTTTTTGTGCAGTTATGATGAAAATGGACTGATAAAAGCACCCCTGGAGGACATTCCTCCACCTCCACAAAGACTTCATTGGGAAATGTCAGAAGCTTGTCTCGAGAATATTGATCTTGCAGTCAAGTGTTCACAAGATCTAATCAATGATATTGACTTGCACATTCTCACCCATTGTCAGTACGGCAAAGGATTTATGAAAAAGTGTAAAGTTTCTCCGGATGCATATATTCAAATGGCACTCCAGCTTGCGTATTACAGGGTAAGTCCTACTTTCCACTTTCTATTCCTAGAGATGTTTGTGAATTTTATGATTTCTCTTTCGTTTTTGGATTTTATATGATCATGATGGTAATAATTATTAAAGTTGAGGTAATTTAAACGATTTCTGATATTTTTGCGTGTCATTATAGAATCGAGGAAGATTTGACTTGACTTATGAAGCATCTATGACTCGTTTGTATAAAATGGGAAGGACGGAAACTGTACGACCATGTACCAGTGAATCATGTAATTGGGTTTTGTCCATGATCAACGATGCTCCGGTATACACTTTACCATATTAAAAATAATTGATTTCTCACATATGTTTATTGTTCGTGTAAAACATGTCACTCAAAACATGTCTACGTTAAGTTTTAACAATTTCTAAATCTATGCGTTTCTTTTTGTGCAGAAAGAGGAGAAGATTAAACTATTGAAAGCTGCCCTGGAGAGACATCAAGAGAGTTACCGAGATGCATTATGTGGAAAAGGATTTGACAGGCATTTGTTTGGACTGTATGTCGTGTCAAAATACTTGAAACTGGATTCTCCGTTCCTAAAAGTAAAAAATTATTTGATATTTTTTTAGATTTGGGGCTTCTTGATTCTTTGAAACTGTAATTTTTAAATGAAAACTGGTATTAATGTTAAAATTTGGACTGATTTTTTGTTATAAATAGGAAGCATTGAGTGAGCCGTGGAGACTTTCTACATCTCAAACACCCCAGTGGCAAACAAAGTTACCAAAAAGTCCTGATTGTATTAGTGTTGGTACGTTCATAATTATATGCTTCACTCAATAAAAAACCAAAGTTTATTATTCTTTTAATTTCTAGTAAAATGAATAGGGAAAAATAGTGATTTTATCATCTTTTTTGTTATATTTCAAAATGCAATATGTAATTCATTTACTTAAACAGGAGGTGGATTTGGACCCGTGGCTGAAGATGGATATGGTGTGAGTTATGCAGTTGCAGGGGAAGACGCCATATTTTTTCACATCGCCTCCAAAAAACAATGTTCGACAACAGACTCTAATAAATTTGCTAATGAGATTGAACGAGCATTGGGTGACTTGCAACTTTTGCTCTGTCCTGAAAATAACAATGTTAGTAACGAAATTGATGACCCAAAGAGGAAAAAATTGTTATAAAAACTCTATTATATTTAGAGTATTCGATGTGCATACTACCATACAGTATGAATAATTATTATTTATTTTTTGATTTTTCATGATTATCAATCAATTTTATAAGCTCAAGCTCAACTACGTTACTATTATTAATTTAATATTGATTTTAGATTATATATTATATTATATTTGCTCTTCTTCTGACAATCTTCTGTTCATTGTTCATTTTGTGTTTGAAGTTTGGATCAAGTCAGTAAGTAAAGGAGAGGAAACTTAAAAAATGCATTACGAGCGCAAGGTATATTTTGCACACGATGTTCGCATCCTTATATAGATTATACGTATTATTTATTTATATTTTGTGTGTATCATGTATCACGTATTACTGAAGCAGTATTCTAAAATATAAAATGAAAAAAGATGAAATATAAAATGTTTTTGTATATTTTCGATGAATGATGAATGATACGAGTTCCAGTTATGATTTACGATTAATGATTATTTTGATATTTTATGCGTATAACGCGTAATGTAAAATGTAAGTGTTTGTAGAATGTAGAATGTGAATTCTTAATTTGTGATAATAGATAATAATTTAACATTGTTCTAGTTTGTAAAAAGGTTTTGTCATTATTCATTATTTTTGTGAAATGGTCCAAAGCCCAAAGCATGATTCACGAAGCTACACAATGATAAAATAAAAGTGCCAAAAAATGGAAAATCTTCTTTATTCTCATAATTCATAATCACCATAAACTATAATATTTTTTGTTTCAAGTGAAAAAAAACGAAATCGTAAAAAAAAATAGCTGTAAGAAAAATAAAAAACATTTTTAGTTTTCAAAAATTATTATTATTTTTTGTACTCCTGATTTCCTCTTGGACATACAAAATTTTCAATCCAAAAGGCTTTTTGTACTGCTTGATCTGAAGGTGAAGAGGATGAGCCAGATCCAGAGCTGTATTCTAATCCAGGTCCAGGCCCAAGTTGAAATTCATTAGACCAAAAATCCTCCATAATATTTCCTCCTCCTGATACTTGATTACTATTATTATTATTATTACTGTTCCTTGTCTCAGTTTGTCTGAGTTGTTCCTGGATTAAATCTGATAGAGAACTGTTGCTCGTACTTACTGAGCAACTCAATTCGGAAGTTGTCAGATTAGACGGGGAATGGACAAGATCCATAGAATCCTCACAATCCTGAACACTCTGCTGTTGATTTAGATTGAAAATGTTCCGGGTTAAACTGTCTTCAAAAGGTTCATCCGATTCCGTTCCAATTTCCATCTCATCATCATTATTTTCCTTCTCGTTTTCTGTTTCTATTTCTGCTTCAGTTTCCGTTTCAGTCTCAGTCTCGTTCTCATTTTCATCAGCATCATCATCAGTTTCATCTTGATTATCATCATCATTTTTGTTTTCAGTGTGTTGATGAGAAAATATGGAATTTTGACTATTTGAATTTTTTGACCTTGCTTCAAATTCAAGTTCTGTGCCTGAGAATTCATAAGTGGATAAATCTTGTAGGAAATTTTGATGTAGCTCTTGTTGAAGTTGGAGTTGAGATGGTTTTGGGAAGTCATCCAGAGATTCTTCTTTCTTTGTGGAGTCATAGCCATTGCTATTGTTATTGTCATAATTAGAAACTTTGTTAAAATCCAATTCCAAATCCAAATCCAAAGGACGTTGTTCACCACCATTGATTTCCTTTTGTAGACGAAGAGCAGATTCAAAGATTTTTTGAGCTGCATTTGTCTGACATTTTGTCTGTTCCTCCACCATCAAATTATATTGTGTGAAAGGTTGAGATTGAGATTTAAAATCCTCTGGATTTCCTTGCTGTTCCAGGTCATTTATTCTTCCTTGAATTGAGGGCACAGAGGTTGTAGATGATAGTAGAGAAGAGTTTGAATGTCTTGACATTGGCATTGGTGATTGACTCATGCTATCATAATCTTGTCCAGTTCCAGCTAAATTTTGCTCACTGTTATGATCTTGATCATGATGATGATGACTACTTTTTCTATTAGCTCCAGCACGATTTCTACTACTGCTGGCACTTTGAACTGGAGAATTTTTATCACTTCCAGTTTCTTGGTTTTCAGAGGATCTTAGAGATCCTCTGGACTGAGATCTGGAAAGAGAGAGAGGATGTGGATACGGAGGAGGACGTGGAGGTTTTTCAGGATATGTTTCACGATTTCTATCTGGTGATAAAAATTCCTCCTCCACTTTGTGACCAAGATCATGAAATTCCGTTTTAGTATTCCCATAAATCATTGACATTGGAATGGGCGGTTCGTCTTTGATCCTTCGCATTAGTCGTGGAGAGGCTGATGCTTGATTATGAAGTGAGGCATGAGAAATGTCATCAACTGGAACTGGAACTGGATTATGCTGCTGATTTGGATTTTGGATTTGAGCCTCTCTTTGACTTCTCCTTTCTAACTCCTTCATTAAATTCATCGCCTCTAACATTTCTGGGGAAAACATGCGATTTGGATTTTGGGATTGAGTTGGAGTTGGAGCTGAGCCTGCTTTGACATTGAAGGAAGAAACAGAAGCCCAAGATGGTAAACTGACTTCTGGCTCTGCTTGTTGAGCCGGATTTTCATAGAAATCAAAATGTTTCTGTTGTTGACCCGGGTGTTGGTTTTGATTTTGACCTTGATTATTATACCCGCTTTTATGAGGTGAAGAATAATTATGGGAATTTGCTACCATTGTACAATCACTACTTTCTTGAGAATCCTTTAAAAAATGTTGAGAATTTAGTCTTTGGCTAATTACTTCTATCTGTTGGTCATGAATCTGCGTGGAATTTTGTACTTTTTGACCCACTATTATATTTTTATGCTGTCTTGGACTTTCACCTTGTACGGGAATTGCTGTTGAAGTTGGATCAGATTCTTGTACATGATTATGTTCGGCTTGGATTTTATGAATAACTTGATTAAATCTCGGAATATGTCCAAGATGAATCCGTTGGGAATTCGGATTAGGAATTTCAGTAGGTTGACTATAATAATCGTTGTTGTTGTTCACTCGTCCAGTGGTTGACGGAGACCAATATTTTTGATTTTGGCTGGTTCTGTGTTCTTGAGGTTGTTCCCTCTGAAAAGTGATTGAGGACTCTGTATCCAAACTCCGTACAATTTTCTTGCCTTTTCCAGGACAAGGTTTACCAAAAGCTTCATATAATTCAAAGTAACTCTTTTTATGCTTCAATTCATCCGATGTCTTTGCTTTGGTCAAGTAGGGAAAGTTGGATTTTTGAAAATGTTGAAGAAATTGAACCACCTTTGGAGAAAATAGAAATTCATTTATTATTTTTATGACATTTGACATTTGAAAAGAAAGCCGAATTACTGTTAATTTCTTATTCTATGTTTTATACTTTATTCTTTATTTCATATTACATATTACGTTTGGAAGTGTTTTCTTTGGGCTAGGGGGATTTTCTGATGTTGTTTCAGTTAGTGTTTGACCTTGAGTTGAATTTGCAGTGGACAGTTTTTGTTGTGGACTTTGGGCTTGTTGAATCGGTGATTGTGTGATTGATGATCGGGTCATTGTTGTGGGTGATTGTATGGTTGATTGTTGACTTTTTGGTGGAGATGTGTATTTTTTAGAAGGTGATTCATTCCCTGTCATTGGATGTACGTTTTGAGTGGATAGTCGAGCCTTTGACAAGCTTTCATGCTCCATCTCTTCTTCCTCTGTTTCGTAGTCTTCTACTGCCTCATGCAAATCAGGATGACTAAAGTTCTGTTTACAATAGAAAATAGAATAAAAAATAAATAGAGGAAATTCATCATTGCATTGGTTTTCCTATATTTTGAAGATTGAAGAATTTAAAAATGACTGTTGACTATAAATCATTTTTGTTGTGTGTCATATTTTATATTTTATATTTTATTACTGATTGACTGATTGGCTTCGCCTTCATTTCACGGCGATCTTTGATCTCTTCAATAACCTTATCCGCAGCCTCTGGACTCGAGTCACCAAAACTGGTTCGAAGTGGTTCATATTTTTGTGAACTTTTTTTACCAAACAAATTTCTTTTGTTATTCGGTTTTGGACTTTTAAACTGAGATTTGGATTTGTTGCAAGAAGAAGGTCCATTTTTTTCTCCTTTTCCATTGAATGTTCCGAGGTTACAAAACCAGCATCCACAGAAAAAATTCAGCACGACACAGATGAGAATAATAAATGTGCACGTAAGGATTACAGCCTGAAAATTAAAAATTAAGATAATTTGTTGCTTGTTAATTAATAATTAATCATTTACATGAACTTTGTGGTTTGTAAAACACTATGAGCAATGATTAAAGAATAAATAATAAAGAGGAAATATAAAATAGATTTAATTACAATAGCAAGTTTTGTAAGAGTCAATCCATAAGCGACTGTAAAATCTCCTACAGAAGAATCTTTATGAACAATGATTTTTCCATCAGCTGAGTCTTCCAGTGACCGGCTTTTGATTGGAGACTTGACAATTGTATCATCCGTCTGATTCACACAGTTATTTGTCTTGATGTCTAAAACCTCAAGGAAAATTATTTTAATTTAACGACTCTTTTTGGACTATAAAAGATGAAAATTATTATTATTTAATCATTGAAAACATAAAATTCTCATTACAAGTGACGGATAATGTTCTTGGTGATCCATGGCTCTCAAGTTGTGGCTATCAACATGTAGTTCTTCACATATTGGTGTAGGTTCACAAAGTTTTGTGACAGAATTATAAAAACTTCGAAATCCAGTGTATTTCCACATACAATTCACTGGACGACACTTTTCCAATGGATCCAGATCGAGAAAGTCACAAACCTCAAGTTTTTTCTGGGAGTTATTTGCATCCAAAAGAGCTTGAAAAAGTAAAACATTGAATAAAAACTTTGTAAGTTACGTGTTGAAAGATGAGAAACTGGTTTTGCTTCATTTTTTTTAGATATTTTATAAGGGTTTCTTTTCTCACCTGGCTCAAGATTTTCGTTTGCAAGTTTTTTAATCCGAGTTGAAAAGTGAATAGAAAATGGTGGAATTGAAGGAGCATTGTGAATTTGGAAAGTGCAAATTCCTTGTCGATTTAATAAGTGCTGGAAATAAACCATTGGAATAGAATACAAATTATGAGTTACGAATTATGAAAATAGAAAAAATCGACAAACACTATCAATTTTCGCTATACTGATTAACCTCAAAATTGAATTTACCTTATTTAGAAAATATCCAATGAGAAGTCGACTTTGATTCCGACGGACATGAAACGCTAAGCCACTGTGAACTATCATAGACTAAAAACAGTTCATAAAAGGATAACAATAAAAAATCTTCAACATGGATTGAAAGAATAATCAAGCTGTTATTTCGTATTTTCTATTTTTACTTGACAATCCCAATTATTCGTATCACGGCTTAAACTTGAGGTATCCACATCCATATCCAAATCAAGAGAAGTAGCATCACGGGATTTTCCAGTATGTTGACAGCATAAAATCATTTGTAGTCGAATGGGAATTTTGGACAAGTCATCGAGCCCAGAGCCGTCATTTTGGATTGCTGCATCTATGTTTTGTGTTTTTTAAAAAAGATACATTTTAATGGAAATACTTATTGTTTTTTTTATTATACAATTTATTTTGTTCTTTTGTTTGTCGTATCAGGTATGAAATATGAACGATGCACAATGAACGTACAGAATGTGAAAGCCAGGGATTTCAAAGAAAAAGGTTTAATTCCTTTTTCCAATAGAATGAATTTGCTCCAGCAGCTGGCTGTCATCAGTGTCACTGTAAGTAGACATAGTCCAGGTGACGGCACCCATAGGAGTTTCATTGTCAATTCATTTGTATTCTTCGAAATCTTACTACTACAGGCCAATGCAATGGTCAATATTTTGTGACCAGCTTTGTCAAGAACGAGATGAAGTCATTATTGTATTGAGGAAATCCAACATCCGAGATTACGTCTCAAATGTCCAATACCAATGACAATGCAGTGGTCAAACATTGTATTGCTAACAATTATTGTTCATAATTCATAATTCATATAATAAAACCACGACCCACGACCCACGACATGATAAAAATTTGAGGATACGTTGTTGAACTTTCTGTACAGCACAGGCCCTACACAAATAAATGTACTTCACAGTTCACACACAGCAGAGGTTGAAAAGAGAACAAAAAGTAACTATGGATACGTATTGGTCAAGTGTCCTGTGGCCAGGGTAGATATTGCATATTATAGTTTGACGCCGTTAGTCAAAAATGTTGCTTCAAATTTGGGTTCCCCAGATTCCAAAAAATTATAGTTATATCTTCGTAGGTGCAAAAAGAAGGGCAAAGTGAGACGTTCTTGGTAAATTGTGTTTTGCTACAAAATTCAAACAGTGATTTTTCGAAAAATAGTTTCGAAATTCGGTGTTTTTTATATCCGAGAACTGTGAATTTTAATTCGGTTTTACTTTGTACTTTATGTAATCGCAGTTCATAATCATTCATTTTTTGCTAACATTATGCATTACTCAAATTTTCAACTTCAATTTACCTGTATTTTTTCTCAACAACATAATATAAATAGAATATCAGATGTGACACATAAATTATAAAGTGTAGAAATTAGTGGTTTGGTGAATTTGATAATATTTTTAGTAACATAATTAGAAATTAGAAATATATCGCAATAATGAGTTCACAAAGTCAAAATAGATCAGCTGACAATGGTGATGTTCCATTTTTCGAATCAGAAATTTATTCCTTTGAGATTCCGCAGTGGAGAACTGATATTCATAGGTGAGTAAAAATAGTAAAAATTACATTTTATGAAAATTATATTATATTATTATAATAATATGTAAATAACCAAGATTTTTTTTCATATTGCATGTGCGTTTTTTATTGGTAACGTGTTTTGTTTCCAGAGCACAGTCTTGGAATTTGACAGAGTATGGAATGTACAAAATTCGTGTATATGAGAAAGAGAAATGTTGCACTTTAAAGTTCTATTACGATACTTTAGAAGTCGCAGAAAGTCGGATTTTGTAAGACAATATTATAATACACTTTCATATTATTTATGAACATGAATTTGAAGATTAAAAATTTGCATTTTCATTTGAAATTTGACCAAATAATACTTTTATTTTGCAGCCAGTATCCTTCTTCAGTTCTTCAGGTACTATTATTGAATTATAATTTATAATTGTTTCATTCCCGTTAGTCAATCAAAAAATATCAAAAACCAAAAAACAAAGTATGATTCTGCAGGGCATTGTAATTATTTTTGCATTCTTAATATCAAAAGGTAAAAAATATATTTAACATTTAACTCTATCAAATCATTATACATTATATTTTATGTTTTAGCCTGTTGTGGATTCCAATCGCTATTTCGTTTTGAAAATTTCGTGGAAACATACTGGTATGTTTGTATTTTGTAATTTATAGCACTAAATATTCGGGTATATTTGTATTTTGTAATTTATAGCACTAAATATGCTTCTTCAAAATGTATATTGTGCATAAATCAAATATAAGTGGTTCGTATTCTGAAAATTATTATTCAATATTCAATAATATTATATTATGCAAGTTATAAATTAACATGAACGAAAAAATCCGAAAACTTGCAAAATAATTATCATTTTTTATTCTGATTAAAGATAAGCTGGAAGATGTTGGGATATGTTTTTATGATCGGAAACAAAGTAAACAATTCCTATCATTACTAAGGTGTCACTTACCACCAAAAGCGGAAGAACTCCATGATTTGAAAGAGGAAACGGAGAGTAGTAGTAGAAGTGGTAGTAGTAACAGTGTTCAATCAAGTCCAATATCTGTTACCTTTGCAAGTACTAAAGATAGTGGTATTGACAGAGACTTGGAGGATTTAGAAGCTAGGTTTTCCAATTTGAGTACTGCTGGTGTTACAAAGGTATGTTTTTTTAATTAGAAATAATAATTGGAAATAGGAACTACATAATATTACATTATATATTAGAAGTGTGTCTGTATTGCTTAGTCATTTTTTGGCTAGTACAATTTTGTGTAAGTGACAAAATAAAGTTTCTCTCTCTCCCTATGTTTTATGTTTTATGTACTATGTTTTATGTGAATCATTGTTTAAATCAGCTAATCTAGTGTTGTTTTTATTACTAAACAAGGTTAAAAAACAGGTATCAATTGTTCCTCAATCTGTTGCTTCTACTACTGAGAAAATTAAATCCACGGAGAATTCAATTTCAGTAATACACCAAACGATTCCTTGTGTTCCACGGACTCGAGTTCATTCTTTAACACGTAATGGTGATTTTATATTTGATAGTTTAACTATTAATTACCATGTATCACAATAGTTTTAGGTGGTATTATAACTTGTAAAATAATGCTATCAAGAAAATTCTAATCATTACTGTACTATAGTCCATGTTTCTGATTTTATTTTGTTTTGTATTTCAAGGTATTGTCAAGGAGGAGGTGGATGAGAACATTATATTTTTTGACTGTCATTACCCTGAAGTTAGAATTATTACCGATAACTATTCTAAAATAGGTCGTGATGCTTTAAAAGAATTACGAAATCTTGCTCCAAAACAAATAATTCGTCCAGGTTTAAAGAATTAATCCTTAATGAAACATATCACGTATACACAGTACAAAAGAAAATTGTACCAACATTTGCGAATATCAACCTGTTTTTTATCATAATGTTAGCAGTCTTTTACAGTGAACAAAACGAACACTTGTTATCATTAATCATTATTTTGTGTAAAATTCAGAATTTTTATACCACAGTAAACAGTTCAGTGTATATTGTATATTATATATTAGAATACAGAATACAAGGAGCATGCTATAAGTTACGAAATTTTAAAGTGAGTAGTGAGTAAGTACTATAATCGTGTTAGAATATCATGTGCTGACATAATAATATATTACATAATTTATTTTTTATTTGAACATTTGAAATTGTTTTTTCAGTTTTGGTATTAGTGATTCATAATAATTTGTATTTATCATTTATCATGTTATTTGATATTATGCTGTGACAATAATTTACTCATTTACATTATTGTGTGCCATTTTTCCTTTCAATTAAACAACGTAATACTCTGTATACCAACTATTAGAATCAACAACTTAATATGATTTTTGACGTTTTTTATTTTTTATGCATAAAGAAATTTAAGAAAAGCTTTATTTCATGCTGTTATTGTAGGATTTTGAGTGCGACTAGCGTTTTTTGTAATCAATTATTTAAAAATGCTTTCTTTTGGTGGAAAAATATTTTCTGGGTATTTTCCTAGAACATTTCCTGGTGGATCATAAGATGCTACAACATAAATTCCTGTTTTTCCTTCAGCCAGTGCAACTCCAAGCCGAAGACTGCCTTTCCATAAAAGTTGAGTGAAATGACCACAGCCTGGAGTATTATCAATATTACCAAAGTCGAAGTCTCGAATTTCTGAATACCAAGATTCAACTGCTTTTTGTCCAGTTGTACTCAGAGCATTCGTCCTATTGTGTTTTTTGTTGTTGTTGTTTTTTTAGTAAGTTAAATTTTCAATTCTTCTTATGTCTTATGTATTATATTATGTATATGTAATGTATTTTTTTTTTTCATTTTTTAAACTTACCAATACAGATTTTCTCCGTATCCATTTTTACTATGTTCCATTTCTCCCAAAACTTTTGCTAAATAATTGGCCCATGCTTGTGAAACGTTATTTAGCTTTTTTAAAACAAAAAACATACGTGTTACTTTTTACTTAATACAGTATAGCAATTATTCATGATTAGAAGTGGTAGAAAGTAGAAACTCTTTTTTATTTTTGTATTACTTTGTAGACGTTTAAAAAGGAAGAGTCATTGCACATTTAAAAATATTTTTAAAAAATTACTGTAACTCACATCCTCATCGATTTGTAATGGTGGAATTCCATGGTTCCATCTTAATTTATTATGAGTTTGTAGAGTGTCTTGTATGAACTTCCTACACGTCGTATTAGGTATCTGGAAGTGCATGTTTCATAAGCAGATTAATTATTTGCTTAGGCCTTTAAACTTCAAATTCTCGTTAAAATCGTTAAATTATGAATTATGATAATGTAGTTTAAAATACTTACCCTTTTTGCTTTAACCATTAACCTAGAAGCTTCGTTCAGTGTCAGTACTCCATCTTTGTAAGATGATGTGCTAGGAATAGGAATTCCTTCAGTAATAGTTTGTGTTCTAGTTCTTGTACTTTTTGATCCATCTTGATGAGTCTCAACTGTTGTTGTGACAATCGTTTTGGTTGTGCTACCCTGAAGATTCGAAATTCGAACATGTATGTATTTTTAGTTTTTAGGATATTATGGTCTTATACAAGACCTATAGGGAATGAATTTGTAGATACTTACATCCGGATTTTGTACAATCGTTGTTTTCACATTTGATTTTGGATTCATCGTGTAGAAGATATAATGAATGGTCTAATAATTAGCAGTAGTATAGTATGCAGTATCGTAATTTTAACGTTGCATATTTCCCTGTATGTGTGCGGTGCGTGTGGTAAAATTTAGTTGATGGCAAATAAAAAGATAGAGTGGAGAGTGGAGAATGGACTCCTTATTCCTTATAGTGCTGTGTGTGTATTGTGTATTTATATAATGGTTTGTGATGTTGTCATGGAGAAATATTGAAATTTCAAACATCCCCAAACGGGGTAAAAAAAGGGGTTTCTTGTTGCGACTACGGTACGGTTTAGGGTTCAGTTCTTCAGGATCCACAATCCACAAAATAAATGTGAGAAGTGAGATGAGAATCTTTTCATCATCTCATCATTGATCATTGCATTGATTGTTGATGCCTCGACTTAAAGTCGTTTTCATGTCATTACATAATATTTAATATTGTTTACATGCAATCGTCATCATTTTCATCATAAAGAAAATAAGTTGCTCATTATGTCACTGACAGGTAAAATTGTCCTTTTATAGTTATCACAAATCACAATACTATTCGTAATTCCAAATTAAACTTTTCAATTTCGATAATGCAAATGACAACTTTAATTTACTTTTGCTTTATATTTCTAGA
The DNA here is from genome assembly GCA_034698265.1 of Sminthurinus aureus. Taxonomy (NCBI): domain Eukaryota; kingdom Metazoa; phylum Arthropoda; class Collembola; order Symphypleona; family Katiannidae; genus Sminthurinus; species Sminthurinus aureus. Next base: position 22,567 of record JAQGBH010001753.1, read on the forward strand.
AAAACCTTAAAATGCTGAAGGGACTCTATGATTTTTCACCTATTAGTCCTAAAACCCTTGGATTCAAGGCTAATGACAAACTCTTATATTTATCTGGAGTGGAACGAGATGAAAATTGGCTGAGAGTAACCAACCGTCGAGGTCAAATTGGCCTTGTTCCGATTAACTATGTGGATGTTGATCGTGGAATGACAGGATCAGCTGTTATAGATTTTTTGGATGAATGTCTTCAAATCAGTCGGAGAGAAAAATCAAAATTTTTTACTGAACTCCAAGAAATTCGTAAATCTATACTTAATCCTATAAATGATCTTGAAAGAAGACTATTTGAGTTTGAGGATGTCATCAATAAACTTAAAGCAAAAGATTCACCATTTTACAATCCAAGTGACCGACATTCACAACAACTACACCAACAATTACAAGAAGAACAGGAACAACAACAACAACAGCGTCGACATCATAATCAACAACACTCATCATCATATCCATCACTAAATGGAAAGTTACATGATAGATCAAATTCTCCTCATACAAATGATCCAGTACCAGAGCTAGAGAATTCACCATCACCTTCTTTCCTTACTTTTGAGGATGATAATGACAGTAAACTCTGTAGGAAAATTTCATGTGAAAGGATTTCTAATGTGAATCATCATAATCATGGTGATCACAATAACAATAATAATGATGATGACTTTGAAAAATTATCTCCCAGGACTCAAAGTTGTTGTTCCTATCGGCAATTTATTCAATCAGAATGTGATAATGAAAGTCAGGATTTGGAAGATTATGAAGATGGATTAGTAGAAAAGGATAAAGATCATGTTAATATTGATGATAATAATGATGGAAATTCTTTATCTGGGAAGACATCTTTAACCTATGTTTGTCCACCTAGAAAATTTTCAGCTACTAAAATAATATCAAAAGAAGGACTAAAAGGAACCAATACTATAAGTAAAATTGATTTCAAAATGGAGAGCAGGACAAAAGAAACTACATATTGTCCTTCAAATAAAGTTAAAAAATATGAAAATAATAATTTAGCAGATCAACAGGAACTTTGTGAAATAATTGATACTGTTCGTCAATCTACTGGATTAAGTGATGATTTATCTCTTCAAGCTGTCCATTCTGTTCTTAAATATCTACAACATAATTTTATTACCCAAAAAAACAAAGGCACAAATAACCAAGTTCAAGGACAAATTTCAAATCAACAAACTTGTTTCAATAATAATAATAATAATGATAATAATAATGCTAGTTCCATTTTAAATTCTGCTATTGAAAATTTCCTTAATCTCTTGGAAAATTCAATGTCAACATCCTCACCACTTCATAAAAGTTCCAGTTTTCTAATTTCCAGTAAAGATTATGAAAGACTGGATAATATTTTCAAGGAGCTATGTGAACAAGGAAAGGATGATGATAAATGGGTAACTATGAGTTCAACATCCTCCTTAGATCATGATCATGAGACTGGTAAACTTTTGGAAGAAATGAATTATATATTAAGGGAAGCGGATGAACGGACAATTACAAAAATCCTAGAGAAAAATGACTATGAAAATCTACTCAATTTGACAACATACTATCAAAGAGAACATCGTTGGCCGAGGAGACAAACACTGATTCAGATATTTGCAGCTGTTGCTACAATTGATAGGAGAGGATTGAGTGTCCTTGTCAATTCTGTTTTACCTTTGGAACTCTCTAGAGAAATGATGTCATCATGTCATCATCATCGTCATCAAAATGGTGGGCTTCGATCCAATTCCGCCCTTCTATCCCCATTTTCAAAGACAGCCTCAAAATGTTCCTCTTTATCATCAACCTCATTAAAAATGTCAGCATGGACCTCACTCTCTGCTCTGGATAGAGAAAGATTGGAAACTTGTGGAAGTTTACTTGGACTACTCTTGAGTACTGGTGAAAAATTACCCGTAACTCATGTGGATTTCCTGGGTAAAAATTTCCTCCATTTCCTACTGGATGGAATTGAAGGTTGTGGAAATGGAAGTGGTAATAGTGAAGGAGAAAATATAGCTAATGTTTTTATGAATTTGATCCTTGCGTATAATCTTCAATTTGGTCCACAAGATGAAAATCCAACCGTGGTTGCTTTAGCTAGTCGACAGAATGCAAAATGTCTTACACAAAAAACGGTTCATTTACTTTTATGGGACGAGGATCCAATTGCTGACTGTATTCCAAAATTTTCAACAACAACAATAAATCCAGATGACAGCTCATCTCAACAAGAAGAAGAAGAACGGAATGATTCTCCTCCAAATTCTGTATTGAAATTAGTCATGGAAATGTTTTCTTGTGCAAAGATTGCAGATTTATTCTATACAAATGATGTCAAAGTCCTCATTGACATTGTCATTCGTTGTATCATGGACTGGGAGCCTGGAGAGAGGAAGAGGACATTATATCTTCAACTAATTCGAATTATTATTAGAAATTCTAATTTCCGGGAACATAATCATCGTCGTCATGATCTAGTCAAAATGTTTACATCCATTTTACTGGAAGAAGATCCTCTTGCTATCCCTGATCAAAGGCTAATAAGAGAAATATCTAATGAATTTCCAAATTTAGTCAAATAATACATAATATAGTAGATAGTATTATTTTCTTGCCTTTTTCCTTTATATTTTATATTGCTGTTTATTTATAAAAATTGATCAGTTCTTTTGGAAAAGTGACAAAACAGTGACAATAAAAGAATAAAGAATGTAAAACAGAATCATCTTTTTTATCCCCGTCTCTCTCACACGCACATTCTTTTTTATTTTTTATGTTTTATAGCTTGAAATGTGTTCGTTTCATGCACAGAGTACATTTTTCTTCTTCATTTTTACTTGTACTCAACTGAATCAATTTCTGCTTCATATACTTTTTGCCATGAATTTTCTTTACTTTGTTGTGCAGTTTACAATTTAAAGTTAGAGTAAATACACGGTTTCACATACAAAGTGGAGAAGTTCTTAAAATAAAACTAAAACTGGTAAAATGGTATGATTGTGTTCTCTATCATGTTTTGTAAATACGTATAAAAAGTACACATTCTCACATGTGCTCACTCTTCGCGTACTATTAGAAATCAGCTGGACTTCTAGTTCTCAGTGGAACGAGTTTGAGAATTCAAAGTTTTTGACGTGGATCGTGAAATGGGAAAAAGTCAAAAAAATATGTTGATAAACAGTTTAATTATAAAGATAATTTATACTCATTATTAGTAATAACAGGGATTTTGTAGCCATAATAGTGTGGTTCATATGTATAACATATAACCTGTTTATATTTCCACTATTAATTACGTGTATTTACAAAAGGCTTTAGCATGTCATCACCAACCAATACAATATCCTCGTCCAAAGTATCCTTTTTAGATTTAAATGTTAGAAATTTATTTGAAACCAGTTCTGTGGATAATGTAAGAGAGGTTTTAAGGAGGGTCAACCATGAAATTGACCGGAAACGAGAGGAAGCAAAAATGCTTGTCGGTGAAAGTTATAGAGATTTGATTGATGCTGCCGATACAATTGCAGTTATGAAGACAAGTTCAGTATCAATTGCTATGAAATTGAGAGGACTAAGACAAAATTTAAAAGCAATTCCAACTCAATTAGGAACTGGAAATTCATTAAAATCAAATCGTGATAAGTAAGTAGTATTTTGAAAATCAATTCGTAATTATAATTTTGGTTCGTTTTAGTATTTTACTTTTTACTTTTGTAGCTTGCTCAAAATTCAAAAAATAAAAAAATACAATGATATAACATGATGTTTTTTTTTGTTTCTGAAGGAAATTGACACCAGCTGAACTAGAAATAGCAGCTGAATTAAAACTTACATTAGAGACTCCTCGTCAAGTTCAATTATATTTAGAACACTCAAAAAGTATTGAAGCCCTTCATCTATATTTACTCTCGGAACAAAAATTAAGTCTCCATACACGACCCTATAAATGGACGTTTCTTGAATGTATGGAAAATAATAATTCAGATTCTGTTAGCTCCATGAAAAATTCAATTTTGACACATTGTGAACGCCTTATGGAAGATTTTACAGCCTCTGGAGAGGTGAAATAAACTTATTACATATTATTCATCATTCATTATTATAGTACAAAATGTTTTGTGTTTTGATTTTATAGCTATAACATGCAGTAAATTTAATTTATACATTCTCTCATTTGTGTCGTGTGTAGTTTATATAATTTATACATCGTTCTTTACATTATCATTATATTTTTCAGAAACTGGCTGAACGTATAGTCACTCTTCAAGTACTGAGTCAACAATCCTGTGAAGATGTTTTAAAATTATTTTTAGAGAAGCAATTGCGAAACTCGTCAACTATTATAGGTGATGATGGAGCAAATTTCATTGATGTTGTAGCCTTTACAATTAGTTCTCTTCATTCCATATTTATAGGTAATTTGAATTTTGAATATTAAATACTACATGAATTCATGAAATTGAAAGTTCATTTGTCATGTAAAATGTAAAATTATTATTGAAAATGTACATAAAACATTATATGAAATGTCTTTTTTGTTTGACAGAGCCACAATTGTATAGTGCAGCGGCAAAGCAAGTTAGAAAGCCTAATATTTCAATGAAAAATCTTGGGCTAAATTATACACCGAAATTTGTTGAATCTTTTAATCGTGAAACAATAGAAGTAGATGAACCTCCTCGTGTTACTCGTTTGGCAGAGATAATAATTCAATATTATATCAATCCTCTAAAAGAAATGTTAGAGAAGAGTTATCAAGATGATATTTATTTTAAAAATGAAAATAGTTTAGAATCCATGGACAAATATCGTAAGAGTACAATAGAAGTATTGAAATCAAAATGTGAGGATATGACAAGAATTGTATTTGGAACAACCAAATCATTGTGGAGTGAAGTGTTTTCAAATGTTTTCTATTTAAAATGTCAGGCTGTGATTTTAAATCAAGTGATGAATATTATTGAATCCCTTCGTGACTCTACCTTTCCTCGCCTTGAAAAGTAAGTACAAAAAAATATTTTTAATCTGTGGTTTTTTTAATGTGATTAAAATCTTTTTTTAGAGGGCATTTTCTTCTGAAAAATGTTAAATGTAATTGTATGACATTAAATCTTTATACTTTGCTTCTTTGCTGCGTTAAAAAAATATTATTTAGGTTGGATCAAGAATTTGATTTAATCAACTTTGTGTGGACAGCAACGGGAAGTTTGAGTGAAAAAGGCTCGGCATCAGAAGATGATTTAAAACTCAAATGTATTTCTCCTCATGTTGCTGAAATTAATATGGAATTTGAAAAGCGGTGTAAAGAATTGGCAGCAGACTCTCAAAATCTTGGTGATAATCTATTAAAGGAATTCATCTCCAATAAGCTTACAGAGCATATGGAAGGATTTTTAGAGCAGGTTAAAGTTGCTTCTCCGAGTTTATTTTTGGGTCGATGGTGTGCAACTATTGGTGATTTTTGTCCTACTCTTTGGAAACTTCTACGTCAAAATGTAAATGACACTTCAATGTATAATGCATAACATTGTTTTTGTTTTCCTTTTATATATTATAGATTTGAATATATTTAATACTTTGTCAAAGTAGATGGTATGTTTTTCGTATTTTTTAGTTTCTTTTCCCTTTGTAAAAACTACTTCAATAATAATTGAATGTTGCAGGATGGAATGAAAATGAGGCAAATACTTACATCTGTAAGTGAACATTGTTGCTCTACTTGGACCAATATGCTTCTTGAGAAATTTCAATCTGACTTGGAATCTAAACTTGGAAGCCTTGATGCTGGTAGTTTGATTCAAACCATGCCCGTAAGTTTTACGTACTCTTATGAGATTTTTGTTATTTGTCCCTGAAGTCAATGGAATTTAAATAAAATATACGATCAAAATCCGAAATTATCATGGGTACATGATACAAAATAATAATAATTACTACGGGAAATGTTTTTGATTGTGGCTCATTAGGTAGCTGAAGACTATATAAGTGAAGGAGAAGGTGCCTTAAAACCCTCTGTACGAGTTCCTATTCAACTTTCACATATACTTCAAACTCTTTTATTCTCCATGTGTCTGGATTTTGGTCGTAACGGTCCTCAATCTATTCCTAAGAATGTACGAGATAATTTCAGACTAGCTGTTGGTCAAAAATTGGCAGAATCCTATGATAAATTTGATGTCCAAAAATTATCCTCACAAGCAGCACTTCAGTTAATTTTTGATTTAAAGTATGTTCAGTGGTTTCATCCTAAATTAAGTAGTGTCATGGAGCCTTCAACGGCTAAATTGCAATCAATTATTGACCCCTTTGACTTGGATATTGTCAATCCAAGACTCAAAGTAAATTTGAAAAGATGTCTCTTTGAAAATCATGTAAGTAACCAAGTTCTCACACTTATTTAAAACTGTTTCTAGTTTATAACACACTTTTAATTTTAATTAATGTAAGAACTCACGAATAAATAGTTATTATTAAAAGTGATTTTAATTTCTGTTGTGTTTTTCGTTGTTATTTCAGCTTACATTGGGTCTTTTATTCTCAGAAGAAAGTCATGGTTTTGTAGCTCAGAATTTCAAGACTAAAGGGAATCAAAATTTTTCACCTCTTCTCTCCGGGAATTTGTCTTCCAATTTTCCACTCTTGCCTATTTAAACCTCTAAAAAGTATTACATGCTTGTATACAAGGTATTCTTTTTGTTACTTTTATCACTACGATATTGGATATATATATGACATGTATATGTGAGATTATCTGTGAAAAATGAGCTTAAGGAACTTTTTAATTCACACCAAGCGGCGATTCTGGAACTAAATT
>JAQGBH010001754.1:0-29411 GCA_034698265.1 Sminthurinus aureus
GTATTTCTAATAAGTTATATAGTATATGATAATAATAATAATAATAGTATATTATAGATTTTTATACACAGTATTGTTTTGATTTTCATTTTTGTTAATAATAATATAGTTACTTGATTAAAATTTTTAAGGATGAACAGGTGGTCCAATACGTTGTCCATATAGTGAAGCATATGGAGATGAATAGTAACTAGCCAGTGATGGATGAGGTGGCACTCCGAGACTGGACATTTGTTTACTGTATGGATGATATCGGGCAGCGGAAAGGGGTGAAAGTGGGGGTGTTGGATAGTTTCTATGCATTGCAGCAGCAGCAGCAGCAGCGGATGAACTCATGAGAGCACTCGAATACAAGGATGCTTGACCGGAAATGGACATTTGTTGTTGAGCTTCAGTCGTTGAGAGATTCGTGTGAGTTCTCAAGTGTTGTAAAAGTTCTTCAGAGGATGGAAATCTCTTTCCACAGTATGTGTCACCAACAATCCAATTACAACAATATGGCCTTTGTTGAGCTTGAGCTTGGGCAGCGGCAGCTTGTTGTTGCTGCTGCTGTTGTTGTTGTTGTTGTTGTTGCTGATGTTGAGCTACAGCTTGTTGTTGAGCGGCTGCAGCATGTTGATGTTGACTTAGGAGACTTGATGAGTAACTGGCAAGAGCGGCGGCAGTTGAAGTAGGAATATTCATACCACCGAGTCCAGGCGGTGGCATAAACGGAAGTCCAAAAGGAAACTTTTGATGATCACATTGTAGACACCCTGCTGGACAAACACCAACACTTGGAGGATAACCAAGGCCAGCAGCAGCAGCCATGAGTCCCGCTGGCATACCAAGTTGACATCCTGTACAATAAGGATCTTTACACACAGGGACAATTGTATCACCATTTGGAGTTTTCACTCGAGTATAACCGACATAGGGTGAGCCGGCGGTTCCGGTGGCGGGTGGATAACCCATGAAAGCGGCATGATGGGAAGGTGATGCAAAAAATTGTGGTCTCAAGGCGGGATTGGTAGGATCAAAACCAGGTGGATAACCAGCAAGAGCACTTAGAGTAGACAATGCAGGTTTTCCATAGTCTCTCAAATCCTTTCCATTCAAATGACCATGGAGTACTTCAAGGCCTGATCGAATGATTGGTGAAGCTCCTTGATCCTTCTCCCTTTCCCGTTCTCTTTCTCTTTCCCGCTCTCTTTCCCTTTCTCTTGGTGATACTTTTCCACTATCCGAAGCTGCAGAGGAGGAGGTTGAGGAGGTATTGGACTTATTTGTTTCACTTTTAGATGGTGACACTTCACTGTGACCATTATGATGATGATGATGGTTATTGTTACTACTATTATTTGACGCACTATTCCGACCAGCAGTAGCAGTGGAGGAAGGTGAACTTCTTGAACTTTTTTCCGTTCTTAGTGGAGGTGAAGAGGAAGAGGAGGATGACTTTGGCGTTTTGGGTTTATCTTCACTATTTTTTATTATTTCATCACTGTTGTTGTTGTTGCTATTATTACTATTATTATTATTTAATTTACTATTAGATTTAGAGGAAGACGAGGTAGATGATAATGAAGAGGAGGCTGACGATGGTGGACAAGGTGTACTATTATTGTTGTTATTATTATTATTATTATTGGTCGTTGTATTATTTGAAGTAGCGGACTCGTATGGTTTAAAAGCAGGAGATGACTTTCCTCCAGAGGATTTAACACCATTATTACTCCTTGGTCGTGATGAAGAGGAGGAGGAGGATGAGCCTGATTGAGTTTCAGAGGCATGACTGTGACTACTCGTTTCACTGCTACATGATGACTTTCTCTTGGACGAGTCACTAGAATTGTGAAGTGTGGGCAAGAGGGATTTTGTACTGGGTGAATCTGCTCCAATCTGGGAACATGTTTGAGCCAATAGGGCAAGTGGACTCTTTTTAGCGTCCAACTATAAATTTAGAAAGAAAAGAACAAAAAATAAATTTATTAGTATAATAATTTAAATAATGTTGATTGACAATTGACATTGCATGTGAAAATATATAAAATATATTACACAACTGAAAAATGTGTTTCCGTTCACTGAATCAGAAAAATGACTGTGTAATAAAAAAAATGACACCAGCTGACTGACTGCCTGTGCCTGCCTAAATGACGGATGAATTTATGAAGGGAGAATATAAAACTCTTTATATTTTCTGTACCATTTTACATTTTACTTCCTTTCTTATACACAAATATATCAGTACACAAATTTATGAGAGAGAAAGTCACAAAGTAAATGAAATATTGTTCGTCTCCACGATAAAATTAACAATCCCTTTTTTTGACACTCTTGACGCAAGACGCAAGACTCTAGACTCTAGAAAAAAGGAAAAGACAGAAAACGGAGACAGAATACATGTACATTGTATATGCACCGACATGAAAAGACAAAAGGACAGACAGATAGACAGATACAAAGACAGACAGGAGAAGGAAAAGTCTGTAAAAATAAATATTTCACTTGCATTTCTAAGCTCTAAAAGTATATGAACGGAAAGGAGAGTTCTCTCTTGTGCACACACATTCGCATGATGAATTACTTTAGTTTTCCTAAAACTGAGACAGAAGTGAAAATGACAAATAATATGATATAATACTTTATATACCAAGTATTCATCATAATATTATATAGAATACAGAATATTTTGAATTTGTGAATTAGATATGTTTATCTACAGAAAAAACATAAACAATTTCATTTGTAGGTATCATATTATGCTGAATGTAGATAGGTATGTAGTATGTACTATGTACAAAATATTATTGAATTGTGGATCGTAGATTCTAGTGTATTTTGAGGACTTTTTGTATGTTGTGTGAATAAACAAATACTATAAAATATAAAACACACAATAGTTTGATTCAACTGCCATTGGCACTCTTTCCGTCTTCTTCTTTTTTTCCGCTCTTAAAGTATTTTGGAATTATTTTATGGCAGATTCGAGACTAGAGACTATAGAAACTGGAGGGTTGAGACTTGAGTGAGTAAGTAAGTTGGTAGTTGTTAAGGTACCTACAATCTAGAATCTAGGATCTACCATGTACAATAAAAATTTATATCTACTTATAACATAATATAATAACGGAGGCAAAATGAAAAAGAGGAAAGGAGAGAGGAAAGGAGAAGTAGGAAGATGAATGTGAGTCGTAGGCAGACACGAAAGGAAAAGAAATGACATTGGATTTCCCTAAATGTGAAAAAATAAGAATAATGCGTTGAATAATTCATCCCACCCGAACAACCAGAAGACGGAAAGAAGTAGAAGAAGAAGGAGAGAAATGAAATATACGCAAATGTCACATTCGGGCGACGGAGCAACTCGAAATAAATTATTATTTCTCTCTCTCAGTCAGTCACTCTCTACTCTTTCTTTCTTCTTCTTCTTCCTCCTTTTCTCTTTTTTTTTCTTCAGTTCCTTTCTCGTTTTCCTTTCGTTCTTTTCCCCGTCAACTCAACTCAACTCATTTTTATGTGTTGTTACGTTGTTACAAACTGCATGTTGTATGTATTTATGTGGAGCTATTTCAACTTCCTCAATATGCATTTCATAATACATAATACACACAATAATAATAATAACAAGAGTAATAAAGGAAACAAGTGGACGTCAGAGTAAAAGCAAGAAAAAGTTGAAGTGTAAATTTTCATGTAATATAGAAACTAGAAACACACCATCAAAAACCTAGCCGAGAGTCGAGAAAACTAGAGCTAGATGATTCTGATATAATAAAATGGCATAAATACAAAAATACAAACTCCTTCCTTCACTTATTTAAGTGTAGAGAGAACAGAAAACAGAGAGAACATTACAAGTTAGAAGAAGAACAATATTTTTCTGATTTCACATTTTCACTTTACTTTACTTTTTTCTCCATCTCCGATCTCCGTATTTTCTTTCTACGGGCACAATTGTAATATACAACACACAATAAAAAAATACAAAATACAGAGCAAGTTTACCCCTCGACATAAACTCAAGTCAAATAAGTAAAGCGGAAGAGTATAAAACATGGTAGGCATTATTATTTTTTTCCCTTTTATTACTTCTTCATCATCTTATTTTCCCGTTTGTTCCTTTTCTATTTATCTACAAACATCTAACAACTTTTCCCGAAACAAGAAATAACACATATTTTCATCTTTATACATCTACTCAAAACTCAAAAGCTTATTACTTACAACTCTCAATTCAGAATTCAAAATCCTAACAGTCTAACATTTTCTAACATCTTGGTAACTTTTACTTGATTCTTATTCTTTTGCATTATTTTTCTCATTTCTCATAATATGTTTCTCCTCCGTAGTTCTTTTAGTTCACAAAACACACGGATATAGAAAATATAGCAAACATGAAAAAGTAAACCAAGTGGCAAGTTGTTATTGTTTTATTTTCATGAGCAAAGAGCAAACAAAAGTGTACTATTATTATTACTCTTTTGCTTTTTTTTTTGTGATGTAATAATAATGATAATAATCATAATAATAATAGAAATAATATTCTATAATTTTCAACTTGTTCTTGTTGTTGTTTATGTCATTATTTTTCCACTATATTACATCATCATGAACTTTAGATGCTAGATTTGCCATGATGTTTTCACTACATTCACTAGCATTTGTTTTTTTAGCTTTCAGCAAGGTACGTAGTCTTTCCACTAACAAGTTTAAGATGAACAAGAAATTTCGAATTTAATGGTGTACTTTTTCTTCTTTTTTCCGTTTCGAGTACGTTTGGAGTTTGGAGCAGGAAATGGAAGAAAAGGACCAGGAAAAAAAGGGAGAATGACGGAATTAGAAGGAAAAAAAAGATAAAAACCTCGGAATTATTAATGGTTCTCCATGGAATTGGAAGAATGAAAAATATTAAGTAGGAAAAATACACACAGTCGAGAAACTGTGGAAACTGGAGACTGAAGAATTCTATGTTCTAAGAAATTGAATTTGTTCAGTTGTATTAAAGTCTCTATTCTTTATTATAAATTCTACTCTCTTTTTTCATTGTTTTGTCTTCTTTTTTTCTATCCACAATCCAGATCTATCCTAGATTCTAGAGACTGTAGCCTATATTCTATTTTATGTACTCATCTCGAGTATCGAGAATCGAGAGCATCTTCCTTTTTTCTTTTCCATTTAGTATTCAGTTGTTGAGGTAGAAAAGGACAGGTGGAAAAATTGAGAAAGAACTAAATTAGACACATAATAAATTCCTGTCCTTCTTTTCTATGGAAGAAATTCATTAATCCTCATTTTCTCTTATAACATCTAAACATCTAACATTCAACATTTAATGATGAATAAAAAGTTGAAACTATTTTTGCCATTTTTATTAAAATCTATGATTTTGTGAAGGAAACACACAAATAACTAAAATTATTGAACCAAAGAGTTAAAAAATGTTTTTTACATTTTTCATTTTTTTTCTTCTTTTTTTTTGAAAAACACTTAAAACTTGAAATATGTTTTTACTAACCGTAGTAGGAAGTGGACTGAGATAATCCGGAGATAAATACTGGTTTGGGTTAGTACCCAACATGTTGTGTCCGTCTAGAACAACCATTTGGTCACAATTTTTTGTTTTTTTTTTTTCAAAAAACTCACAAAAACTCTTTTAACAATTCTTTTATTTCTCAATAAATATTTTCACAAATCAATACATTTGTACTGTATTGAACACGATGTACGAGTACGACCACAAATTCACTATTTTCTTTTCTTTTGCTGTAAGAAGTATTATGTTGTTTCACCAACTTTTTCCTTTTTTGAAATCACACACAAAAACAAATCACAAAATTTGTTCCTTGTTCCTTATTCCGTAAATATTCGGAATTTGGCTTTTTTCCCGTAAACAAAACTGAATCGACTGAATTCACATTTCTCACACAAACAAACAAATGAACAAGTGATTGATCCAAATTTTCTGATTTCTGATCCAGGAAAGAAAATCCAATTTCCAATTCCAGTAATTCCAAAATTCCAAAAGATCCAGAGGAAAAATAAGGATGAAGATGTAACAAACCACACACTTGATTCCTGATTATGATTGAAGTTGATGATTACACAGAAAAATACGAAGAGTAGCTCCAAAAAGCGATAAGTGAAGAAAACTTGATGATATTTGAAATATATTACAACTGTGTAAATTCGAGAGAAAATTCGATAGTGTCCACACTCATGAGAGACTGAACAAGAACTAAAAATTTTGGTGTGTATCGTCCACTGGCAAGTGTACAAGTGAGGCTTTGAAAATCTCCCTTCCCCTCATACGCAGACGTAGTAGAGCACAACCACAAAACGAATCGTATCTCTTTCCCCCTAACTTTGTACATTGTACTACATACCGTATACTTGTGTACATGCACACTTGAACCCTTTTCACTGTTCAACATCGTGGCTGTAAAAAGTCCAGAAAAACAAATGTACTTAATCCTAGTATATTTTTTTTATCCAGGACATTGATGTTTTACAATTGCTTCTACGTGTATTAAAACTACGATCTACGATCTATAATAATATGCAATTACCAATTACGTTTCATCTTGAAAATTCCACTGACATTTCCAATGTCATTTTTTCATTCCAGCTTGCAGATACTTTGGTAGACACCGAGAATCAAGAATCGAGAATTTAAATGTATTTTTCCTTATTCTCATTATGGTTTTCTGCTCATAATTTTCTTGAATTTGATTGTTGAGGAAAAAAATCATGTTGAAATTTTGAAATTGTAACAATTGAGTTTGAATTCTACAGTCAACAATGTCTAAAATATACAAAAATAGTTATACACGTGCTGCATTGTATATTATTTTTAATTTTACACAATTGATAGTCGGTGACATGAAAGAAATCGGAAAATGTGCACTGCGCCAATGTCATAAAATCATTTTATTCTATATTTATGAAAAAATTATGACAAGTAGGAAATAAAACTGTTTTTTTTTTCATTTTAGGTTCTTTGGTGAAATGTACCGACGTCGATTGTGTATTGTGTATTGGGCATTGTACATTCATCAAGTCGTTTATTGAGAATTGAGAATTGAGAAAAGTCTATTATTCATTCATATGTGCTTAGGTTTTAGCCTGAAAGCAAATGAAGCACATTTTCCAATATCCAATGTCCAGTATCGATTTAATTTTGTCACAGTATATCTTATACATCATATATTATAGATTATAGATTATGGCGTATGGAGTATAGAGAGTACTCATAGTATTTGAGGAACACAACATGTATTCTCTGGTTAATGTTTAAAATTTAAAAGAGTCAAAGTCAAAGCTCAAAGCCGATGTGTCTAGTAAAATGGTAAAAACAACGTAGTACCTAGTACCTACTATAAAAAATAAAATGAGCTAAAAAAAGCTTATATTTGCATTTGAGATTTGAGATGTGGATATTAAAATGTAAAATCGAGGATACAGATATATATGACTTAAAACTTGAACTGGTATCTGGTATCAATTCTGAGTAAAAAAAGTAAAAAATATAAAGTGTAATATTTTAAACCGACACCATTCACTCACTACTTTGTAAACAGCAGGTGGGAAAAAATTTACATGGATTTAGTGCATCGGTTATTAAATAAATCCCTTCCAATAAACTGAAAAAAAGGAGTAAGCCGACTTTAAGCAAATCATATGCATGTTCCATGTTCTATGTTTTATGTGTGTGTTATACCTTCAAGCTATATATATTATTGTACTTTTCTCTTGTTACCTTTGTCTTTCTCCCACCTGCTTTCGTCTTGGACTATATTCTCTTGTCAATCGGAAAATTTTTGAACACACAACTTTAATATTTTACAAATTAATTGCCGCATACATGCATTGTAGTTTGTAGTATAACATATAGTAAAAAGTATATTATATTTGTACAAGGTACATGTGCAGAGGTTCAAATATTTTACATATTCCCTTGTCATTTTGTAAATATATAGTAAATAGACACAGGGAAATATTAGTAAACCTTACATATATTTTTACCTTTCATACATAAAATAACCTAATACCTGGGATCTGGGATGTGTAAGATGTACGTAGGCTTATTCAATATCCATATCTTTGTATTATGAAAATATTATGAATTTCGGTAAACTAGAGCACATTTCCTAAGCATAAACTGTAAACCATAACATGTATTATTTTGAACTGACAGTTTGAAATTCAATCCTATTTTGTGTTTTGTATGTACTTGATTTTCTCCCACAAAAAGACTTATCAAGACTCAAGACTAAAGACTAACCAAAAACCAAAAGTTCCAGGTGCATTCAGTTCTCATTTAAAACAATGGAAAAGTATTTAGTTACTTTTGCCATTTGTCCTCTCTTATATAAAAGATAAAGAGGTAGTTGAATTTTTGGGTTGTCTTACTTGTATCATGAAAATAAATGATAAATGATAAAATGAGGACTAAAAGGCTACCTCCACATTTAACATTTAAAATTTAAATCAAATGCCGATGACTTATTCTGATGAAATATTATTTTGTATTATATGTATTATGTTTAGGTTTGGTGTTTGGTAAACAATATTTTAGTTAGTGACTTGTATCTAATTGGTGAAAAGGGGGTCTTTGAAATTTGAAGTGTAATTTGTAGATTGTATTATTATATATTTAACTATGTGTTGTAAATTGGCAGAATACATTTCTGTAGGTATAATATTTTTATGTCCAAGTATAATAATATAGTTTCAAGTTTAAAAGTGTCCTAGTCTTTTATTTAAAGTGATAATTTCTCAGTCAGTAAATATAGTAAATACATTCGGAGAATAAATTAGAGTAATAATCACATGTTTATTTGTGCATTTGCTTACTCTCAAGATTCTAGATTCAAGACTTAGGACTGAATACGACTGCAACAAAACAAGGTATGTGAGATGTCAGCAATATGTGTGAAATGTATATTGATACAAATTCATAATTATTTAATTATTTGAACTAATATGTGTGTGTCTGTTATCTGTGTGTGAATATAGGTGTAAGTAATTGTATTGTCATGTCAAAGTTATTACCATGATTATTATGCATGTTCAATGTAGAGAGTACAGAGAGCTTGAGCACAATTTATGCAGTAATGTGTGATATTATGGATTATGGAATACGTAGTAGGTTTTGGCTTTTGGCTGATGGTGAAGTTTTATGCTGGTTCTGGTGCTGGTACTAATTAAAAATTCGTAGAAGAGATACATACTAATTAATATAATGTAGTATAAAGTATAATGTAGGGTAGAGTATAGATCTTAGCACAGATAAATCTACATGAATATGTGTATTCTTTAGATCTGATGATACGGTAATGCTACTACATACTTGTACTGCAAATGGTAGTGACGACGACGATGATAATGATGATATTATCTATTCATCTTTCTTATATTTTCCAAGTGCTCTATCCTGTCAGGCCTTGAGCGACGACATAAAAATGATGTATGAACATTACCATAGTTAACAACATGGAAAATACAAAGTACAGGCCAACAGCCAACAATACACCATACATATTACACATTACACATGGTTTCTATTGTTTATGATAATTTAATGGGCCGTTAGCAGTTTTTCATTCGTCTCTTTTACTTTTTCTACTCCTTACTCACACAAACATTATGATTATGATTATGATTGTAATATTAACCATCATCATTATTCTTGTCTGTCATATATGCATAATGCATAATGTATAGACAGTAGACAGGACAGGACAAGACAAGACAAACAGGACTCTTGATGAATAAAAATCACATTTATATTAATTAAATATTCATTTAGCTGTACAACTTGTAAGTCAATTCTTCATTCTTTAGGGCTGAACACTGAACACATCAGAGAAAAATTATATAGTCGACAATTGTCAATTGACAACAGCAGCTAGAGAATACAGAGAATAGAGACCTACAACGCACTTTGACAATCAAAATCACCAAGTTTGTGGTTTGTGGCAGCTGTTTATTGTTTTTTATTTCTCTGTTTGTCGGTTGTCGGTTGCAAATAAATATTTATATTCAAATGTATAAGAAATATGAGTAATTATTATACATTGTCAATATAATATTTAAATCTTAAATCAAATAAATTATTCATACACAGAGAGGAAAAATAATTAGTATATATAGTAGTTATTTCATTCTTCTTCCAATTTAATGGTTCGATTTGTAAATTATGAACATGATAAATGATAACTAATGATAATAACTCCGAGACACTCTCACAACTCATATGTATTGAAAATTGACGTAATATATGTATAAAAACTAACTAGAAATTAGCCTACATGTATTCAATGTTGTGTATTCCTTGGATAATTTTGCTGATCATACCATATTTATATTATGGCATCGCTTTTAGAAAACGTTTTAGTACAGTACTTGTGTTAATTGAGACTTTTCAAATAAGTATGATGTACGATACATTTTACATTTTATGCATTCATCAGCTTTCAAACAAAGAACAAAGCACGCTAATGTCATACACATTACACATATATATGCTCTTTTACTTACACGATATTTCATCAACGTTTTGTTTTTGGCATTTTGTCCTCTTGCTTTGTATAATATAATTGATAATTGATGGAAATGGAGAAGGTAGAACAAAAAGGAACCACACTGTATTTGTAATTAGTATTATATATATGTGGATTATAATTTTCTACCTTCTATAAAATCCGTATCCGATGGCGTCATGTGATGTGTCACGCTCTAGAGAAATAAACCTTACTCTGGCTAAGAGAAATAGCCATTACTCTGGCTAAGAGAAATAGCCATTACTCTGGCTAAGAGAAACGGCTATTACTCTAGCTAAGAGAAACGGCTATTACTCTGGCTAACAGTGAAGTGGCTAAGAGAAATGGCTGTTGCTCTGAAATAAGCAGAAAGCTCTTGCATTTGCTTGAATAAAAGTCATTTGAAAGAAATCTAATAGCTTTTATTTGGACTAATGGAATAGCTGTACTCATGAGTACACTAAAGGAAAAAAATATTGAGAGCTGAAATAGCACAATCTCACATACGAACAAAAACAGATGAGTCGAGTTTTGGCTACAAATAGGATTCTGTGGAGAATTTAAAACTAAATGTGCAAAGCTTTTGACCATCGGATTTGGATTCTGTAGACAAGGTATGTGTCCCGTCATGTGACGGGCGTTTTTACTTGTATAATATAATACTTGTATATTTTATAAGCCCCTCTTATTTTTCCATTTTGAAAAGCACTTGAGGAAAAAAGTCATTTATTCCATGACACGCACAGGATCAAGTAGATATGTACATAAATGTACTGTAGATGCATAACCGACAGCCAACAAGCGACAACCGACATTTTCAGATTACACAGTAGTGTCTGGATTCTGAATTGGGAATTGTGAATTGTGAATGACTGACTAAATTACAAAAATTATATGCATATTATTATTACTGCATAAAATACTAAAATACTAATGATGATGATAATAATGATAATAATAATAAAGCGTGTGCATGGAAAATATAAAAGGTGTCCTTTAATTCTCCTTCGTAAAATGACTGACTGGAAAGGGGGAAAAGGCCGAGAAAAAGGAAAGGGGAGAAAAAATACGTATAGATTGTTCATTGTACATTCTACATTGTACATGGAGCTACATAATAAATAATAATATAGGAAATGGGAAAACGAGTACTAATTTTCCACACTTGACAATCAACTCGATGAATGATTAAATGAACCTCGGTGGCCCTAGAAGAGAGAAACGAGAAACGAGGAGCAAGAACGAAGACTGAATACTGTATTCTGTTGTCGACAGACTGCAGACTCTGCAGTGCAGAGTGACTAGAGACTAGAATGGAGCGAAATGAAATAGAATGGAATGGTAAGTGGAAGTACTTGAAATGGGTATTTTCCCCATTCTCCCGTCTCCCTTTTCACCGCTGGCTGTCATAACACAACTTCTCATTTTATCACAACGTCCAACTCTCTCTGTCTCTCTCGTTCTCTCTTTCACACACTCAAATGCAGTCACAATACGAATTTTCAAGCTTAAACGGTAAATGTTTATTTAATGTGCGTTGGTGTTTTGTGTTTTGTACTTTGTGTTTTGTGTGCTTGGAAGATGGGAAACAAATAATGTAAGTATAAGTTTGTAATAGTTGTGCACATCAAGCACCAAGCTCCTTCTACCGTATGTATCGGGAAACTCATAACTTTCTCCAATCTCCAACATATTTATTCATGAAATATGGAATCCGGAAAATATATTATATAGAATTTAGACCTCTTTTAAACCCTTTGACCATCGTAGTGTTTCAAACTCCAAGCTCAAAGCTTGTTTCAAATTTTCTTTAATTTTTTCTAATACTCTGGAATTTATTTTATATTTTGTCACACTCAGGTTTTTTTCTGAATACATATGGAATCTCTGGAACAATTGAGACTCCAAACTCCAAATTCCAGACTTTGTTCCTATCTCGTGTCTTGTGTTGAGACTTGAGTCTGGACGTTTTTGTTTGAGTGTTGTGTTGTGAAAAATGTGGGAGGAAATCCAATATAATATTTGAATTGGTTCAAAGAATTTATTGAATGAAGCAAACGGAAAAAAGAAAACGAGGAAGAGAGAAAACCACGAGAATGGGAGAATATTTCTCAGCTTTCTCCAACTAAACCCAAATCCAAATCCAAATCTAGCCACAATCCAAACCAGCTAGAGAAAGAAAGAGAAAGTAGAAAAATGGATGAAACTACAAAACTCCAAAACTACATGAAACATGGAAATATGTACAAAGAAGAAAATATGTGGAGGGATAAATATAAAACGCAAAAGTCATTTTAACCGAAAGCCGAGTCAACTCCACTCAGCTCAGCTCAACTCGGTTCATGGCACGTTCTGATTGAGACGGCTAGAACGAGCTAAGAATTTAAACTAGTGTATCTCGTATCTACATTCTCCCGACGCACACTTTACAATGTACAATGTACCATGTACATGTATACATCATATCATATCATATGAAATTCCTCACAATGAACTCAATGCTCAAAGAGAGAACGCAAACGAGCGAAGAGGCAATAGGAATATCTGTACATGGAACTTGGAAGAATATTGACACTCACAAACCAAAATGTTAGACACCACCAATACTTATATTTATATCATACATAATACATAAGACACAAGACATAATGCATCTCTGCAAGGACATTTTTACGTTTATATCCGTGTCTATAACGGTTTGAAGATCTGTTGACTGTTGACTCTTGACTAACTGCTGCCACATATAACATATAAGTATGTATCCAGGAACATTTTTTCCTTAGCTTCACAATCCACACTTCAACTGATGTGGATGTCGAGTTGGAGAAAGTATGTAATAAATGTGGTATGTCTGCTGCTCCTTTTTTCATGCCAGGCTGCTGACTTGTGCCTTGTGACACAATCTTTCGAGTTTCATTTTAAGTTGGCTTTAATGCATTCCCACATCCAGCTCCTCTTCTACTCTTCTACTCTGTCCTCTGTCAGACTGGAAGTTAGGAAACTAAGGATCATTTTCATGGAGAGTATTTAGCCTACATAGATCACGGATATACACATGGTAAGAATGTGGGTGCGTATAATCATGATACGGATGTGTAACCCACGCACAATGTTACATACTTTCCCCGCTTTCTCCAACCTCCAACATCCTGAGGATTGAATGGAATGGAATGAAATGAAATTGAGAGGGAAGCGAGTAGAAAATGCATAAAGTGGGAGGTCGGATATATATATGTACAAGTGCATGTGTATGTGTGTGGATGTGTGTTCGGTTCGAGTCACTTTTAACTTTGAAATTTGAAAACTCTCGCTTTCTCTCTTCTCTGCTCTGGTTGAGTAAAAATATGTGGAGACTCTCTTTTTCTCTTACTTTTCCAAGTCTTTCACAGCTTGTGAAAAATTCAAGAGGTTCAAGATTCTACATTCTACATTCTACATTCTACATTTTACATTCTACATTCTAGATTCAAGATTCAAGATTCAAGAGAAAAAAGTTGCAAACTGAAATGCTAAAGCTCATGCATTTTTGAGGGAAGAGAGTACCATTGGGAAATAGGGAGAGAGCGACAGGAAAAAGGAGAAAGTCTTTTTTTCTTCTTCTTCAAGAGTTCAAGAGAGATGAACCTACTGTATGGTACTGCTGCTCAGTTTTCTCAATTCTTTTCTACTCCTTGCCTTTCTCCTTGTTTATGAGAGTGAATGTGTGGGTGTACATTCTTTCGTGTATTTCTTGTAGTCGTAGTCTTCTATTCCTCTCTCCTTTTGCTTGCTCTTTTTGCATATAAGAATATACGAATATACGTTGAATGTAATAATACTCTCGCAATTTCTCTCAAGATTCAAAATGTAGAATGCTCACAAACTGTATATTGTATACATGTGGCTTGTCTGTTCAATGTACAGTGTACAGCGTAAAGCTATAAACAAACCGAAGACGTTGTACATTGCATTGTACATATACGCCTGCATTTTCTTCCCCTTTTTCATCTCCATCTCCGCTTTGTCTTCTTGCCACATGTTTTCCCTATTTATTCCATCATGTGCCCTGCACTGTACTGTACTGTACTTTGCTTGGTTCTTTCTTCATTCTTTTTTCCTTTTTATTCCTCATGTGGCGTTTCCCTCGTCTAAATTCTTTCTTTGTCTTTGTTTTTCCATCTATCTGTTCCCCCCCATTTCCCTTAAATTTTACATCATCCTGCAGTCAATGCTCAATGCTCCATCTCAATCCTCACCTATGGGACACAATACGCACAATATAATACAACAAATTGGAAGGTCTGCTTTCATTAAATTTACATTTACATTACATTACCTTTTTTACAGTCATAGCGTGGAACCATTTTTCCTTGCCTTGTATAAAGTATAAAGGAGGAAATAAAAATCAGACAATTTCATATTTTATACAAGTAGAAATACAGATGCAGCAAAACGCACATGAAAAATGATTTCATGAAATGGACAATGAAATAAAATGTAAAATGTACCATGTGCCAAAATGGACCGGTATTCAATAAAAAGCATTCTGTTTGGAAAAATGTGTAAAAATCTCAATTGTATCTACGACACCTTTTCTCAATAAACACATGTCTGTAAAATAACTCATGTGTACAATGTACAGTGTACACAAATAAAATGGATGGAAAAGCAGGTGTGAAACCTCAGAAACGTGTGTAGTGTCTCTGTGTACACATTGTGTACATTGTACATTTTACAGACATGGCAAAGTGAAAAGTAAATCCCAGAGAGAGTAAATACTTTACTGTACTTAAGAATGAAAGACATGGCGTCTCCACTCTCCTCTTTACACTCTACACTTTCGACTCTGGAACGTGGAACGTGAATGCTCCTTCTCCCGTTCTTCATTTCCTTTTCCGCTATTTCTTGTGGAGGTAAACATCGTCGGCGGTCTCACTCATGCGGCTCGATAAACTGTCGCTGGCCATGTTTCCTGAAAACCAAATACCGATACTTGATACTCGATACTGTACACCGTTATCTGGCAAGCCATGTTAAAGAATGAAAGTGCATTTGAAGTTTGAAGCTTTGTGTTTGTGTTGCCTTAGGGAAAACCACGAGACTACAAGAGAAAGAAAAAAACATTATTATTATTATTTTCTCTCCATGTGCTGTAATGATTCTGGTCACTGCACTGGCACTGGCCACATCAACTATCAACTTTTAATGTGTTGAGTATTGAGCCGTCACTTGTATCTTCTTTGATAGTTTAAATCTCGAGTCTCGCGTTTCGAGTCTCTACTGACTTAACTTCACTTGAGGAAGACTAAAGAATACATAAGATAAACAATTAAACTTACATCCAGTTCCTTCTTCCGGGTATTTTTTCGTGTCAACTATCACAAATTTTTATTTCTTATTCAGCTTTTTTACGCTTTCTCCTTTTAACTCGCCGTTAAAAAACACTAAATTTAGGTAAACTTTTGCAACACAAAATACAAGTGATATTTGGTTTCATACCCTTATTCTCTAAAGCATTGGATTTCATGTAAATCACAATTTGT
The DNA here is from genome assembly GCA_034698265.1 of Sminthurinus aureus. Classification (NCBI taxonomy): domain Eukaryota; kingdom Metazoa; phylum Arthropoda; class Collembola; order Symphypleona; family Katiannidae; genus Sminthurinus; species Sminthurinus aureus. Next base: position 16,049 of record JAQGBH010001754.1, read on the forward strand.
TCATATGGACTTGAGAGATGAGACTTGTACACATGAAATGGTTTAGGAAACCTTTGGGATTGAGTTTGAGTTTTGAGTTCCCCTACGACTAAAATAATAATGGAGTAGAAATGAGAAACGTGAGTTTTTCTTTTTTGTTCCAGATGAAAAATAGACGATGACGATGGCGAGGGGAATGTGGAAAATGCTAGAGATCCGATGGAAAATTCTTACTCTAACTGCTGCGGTAGACAATACACAGTACACATTACACATTGTGCAGAATGAATTAATATAATAAATACTAGACGCTCTATGCATTTGCACCATTTTTCTTATCAATATAAAATGAGAAGGAGGATGAAAAACCGTGTGAATTGGATGCACAATACACAATACAGACATAGAACAAGTAAAATGATGAGCAACGTGAGGTGCACGTGGAGACAAAGGGGAGAGTAAATGGGGTAAAAAGTTGTTGTCATTTTCATTTTCATTTTCCTTTTCCCTATCCTCAGACTGAGACTTGTTCAGCTTGAGAATGGAATAGAATGGGATGAGACATAAAGATGTGAGATGTAGTCATTGAAAAGGAGTGAAGGAAAGAAAAGAAAAGAAGACAATGAGGAAGAAGCAGATGAAGAGGAAGAAGAGAATTTACAAGAGACGGCGACAGGAGAATGAGAGAAGAACAGAGCTTCCTTCCTTAATCACCCATTAGAGAGAAAATCGATGAGATGGAAAGTCGGAAATTCTCTTTGGGGAAAATCTCGTAGACTAAATGAAGCTTATATTCCTTGTACTTTGTGATCTAACCTGTAACTGCAGTGTAACTATGTAACATGCAACCATAATCTATGCTCTCTGCTCCATGCTCAATCCTACACCCAACACAATTCTCTCACTCTATCTCCATTCTTCTCCTTTTCCATTCTATTCTCTCGCCGTCTTTTTCTCTTTCTCTTTGACTTGACGCTGAAGTGCACTAACCAACACCAACTCTCAAGATGTATGTAGATTACAGAAGGCTAAATGAACACGTTTATTCCCAGTTTTGAGCTCTGAGCTCTGAGATAAATTGAATAGACAACATGGTAGAGAAATGAAGACATGATGCCTGATGACTGGTTCTGGTTCTGGGACTTGTGCATACTATTGTATGTATTAGCACAAACAAAAGACGTGTAACATAATCCGATATGATGTACTACAACTTCCCAGAGAGAATTCATTCTGTAGCTGGATTCTAGAGGCACGACTATATTATATCCATTTCAATTGGCAGAGTTATATGAACGCAGGCTTCCTCTTCTTTTTCTTCTTCTTTACTACGTACAAAACGTAATAAACTCTTAGATAGTAGATAGCGGATAGCAAATAAAAGTAAAAGGAGAGGAAAGGAAAAGAAAGGCGAGTTTCACAGTTTATTCTACAAAGACGGCAAGTTGCTTCATTGATATAATTTGACCCATCTAACATGTAGCATCACATCACATCATCATCTCATACCCTTCATTATCATCATGATCTAGAGTCTAGAGTCTAGAGTCTAGATCATGGTCGTGGTCATGTTCATTGTTCTTTGTTCACTGTTCATTGTTCGTACTTATTATAACTCGCTGTCCCTTACCGCCTTTCTCTTACTATCTTGCGCATTGTGCATGTGTACGAAATATAGGTCTGTCATTCTTTTTCTAGTATCTAGTATTCAACATCCAGTGAATCCTTTGGATTATGTCCTACACTCATCCAAATCCCACACACATCATTTCATATAAAATCCCCAAATGTATCTAGTATCTAGCTTTTCTTGTCCTTTCCATCTTCACTCTCCGTTCTCCATTTCCCATTCCCCCTACTTTCACTTGTTCTTGTTGTATGCTGTTGTTTCATGGCTCATCAGTTTGTGGTTTGTAGTAAAAGTAAACGGAAGTGGCCAAATCGTAGACTGTGTACTGTATGCTGTACAGCTGTATCACTGAATTTTGGATTTGTGCCCAGCTGGAATCTGGAACTCATCTCACACCACTTCCAAACTCCAAACTCCAAACTCCAAGTTCCAACTTCTACAGTTCATGGACGATGGACAAACACAAATTAATCATACTAGTAAAACTACACACATACACATATTCACCAAGTATTGGCCTGTATTCTGTATTTATATAGACGAAATGAAAATCATCAAATTTTTTCTCCTTCTACTGTATATTGTCCTATAGAGTATAGAGTATTTTAATATTAATCTACTGAATATTTTTTTGATATTATTCAAAGGCATCACTGGAATTTAGAATCTGGAATCTAGAATCTAGAATCAAAAGTAAAATTAATGCGATATTCTGTTTTTCCGACTTCCGAAGCACGACGCCTCTTTACCATTTACAATTTACAAGTTACAATTTACGGTTGATTGAACTCATTCGTTTAATTTTTTAATCCGGTCGGATGGATGGAGAGCTTACTCCCATTTTATATTCTACTCGCAAGGAGAAAGAAAATCAATTCATATTCAAATGCCACGCCAGGCCAGTTGATATTATATTTACATGTTTCATGATATTTATTTTTTGTGTAAAAGGAGACAAAAGAAAGGAAAGAGGCGGAAGATGGATACGGAAACGGAAAACGTAAAAGGGAAGGATACACAATACACATTATATCTCCTATTGGGAAACTTTAGCAATTTACAGTGAGTTCTACTGAGTATTACTGGACAAATATTACAGATTGTGGATTATGGTTTACGGATTAAAAGCAGGGAAAATGTACAACTGATCACTGATCTGAGATTCAATAGATACTAAACAGTAGATACTAGATACTAGATACTAGATGATAGTGTATGTATAGAAAAGGGAGGAGGAGAGATACTTTTGAGAATGTAAATTGTAGGTTTAGGTTTGACGCTCACCCTACTCTTTGTGTTTGTGCTCGGTCTTCTTTGATTCGGAACTGGGAACTGGGAACGGAACAGGATAAAGAGTAGCATCATCACTCTGGATTCTGAATTCTAGGTACAAATACAGATACAGATGGAGTTCATTTAAACGTTCGTGAAGGGATAAGCTCCCATAGTCTCGTAGATTACGTCCAAATTATATGGTATGGCATGGTGTGGAATGGTGTGGTGTAGTATGGACTGGAGAGGAAGAGAGGACAGGAAAAGGATTGGATTTGTAATGTGACCCCTACGGTGTTGATATTGTTCTCATCTCTGATCCCTCGTTCTGTCTCATATAATTTTGGGAGATGCGGAAGATTTGTTGTTCTCTTCTCTTCTGGTTTATGTTGTCCTTGTCCATGTGCAAAGTACACGGGGACAAACTAGGAAACTGGGAAGGGGATAAAAGGCTAAACAATATGAATTCGTTATCCAGTCATGTCGAATGTCGACCTTACGCCGCTATTCTCTATTCAGTATTCAGTGCGTTGTGCTTTGTGCTTTGTGCTTTCCCTATCACACGCAACACACACACACGTCATATCCTCTACCTTTTGTCTTATGTCTTCTAACCCTATTAACAATAAGTGCATCATCAAATGTAGAACGGAGTGCCGTACTCTGCTTTGTTGATTTGAGTAGGGAGTAGGAAGGAACAAGGAACAAGAGCCGGTAGCTGATCAACTCCTACTCTGACAAACAACCAAAAACAACATGAACTAAACAAAATTCAGATTTCATTGGACATAATACTGAGTAGTGAGCTCTTTGTGTGTTTGTGTTCTGTATTTTGTATAGTATTTTATAATCATATTCATAATCATAATTCAAAACTCGCCTTGTACAACATGTTTTTAACTAAACAAACAAACGATGAAAACTACAAACTACAATCTTCAAAACATAATTTAAATACTAAATACGTCTCCCCGATTTTGTTTCACCTCTTGCACTGATTTATCATTAATCAATTATGCTCTCTTTGCCTTTAATTGTAGTTTACTGTTTATTACAATAAAATATTAGTCATGTCATTGGTAATCATACGGTTCGTAATGTGTTTCGATCTCGTAAAGTTTAAAAAATTGGGAACATAATTTGAATTCTCAAAGTTTTTAAGCACCATGTCTAATTTAAATTAATTTAGTCCACATACATGCACAATGAACAACGTACAACGCACAGTTATCAATTTTCAATGACATCATTGACTTATCACTTATTCAAAATGCACCGTACAATCTTTTCATTTATTACTGCTTGAATTTTTAAAGTATGTCTTAGTTTTTATTCATACATTCAATATTCATGACTCTGTATTATTCATACCCCCATCAATATGAATAAACTGTGGGAAATGGGAAAAAGTTATTCCATTCTTTAGTTGTTTTACTGTTAATCTTTGCAGTGTGCAGTGTGCAGTGTGCAGGACACATAAAAATATTGTGTATTGTTCACTAAACATTGAGCATTGGGAATCCATATAAAAATGGCAATGATGCTGATAACAATAATGGAGAAAGCGAGTGGTGGGTGTTCTATTAAATAGATTATTACAGGGGGATAACAGTAATATTATAATCATAGATAATAAATACACAGGAGTGCGTTGTGCATTATGCACTGGGTACTGTGTCTAGTACTTTATTAAGTTGGGTTCATTCATTCATTTGTCTCGAAGCGGTGCTTTGAATTATGATTATCGCTGGGGTTTGGTTTGGTTTGGTTTAGTCTGGTCTGGTTTGGTTGGATTGGACAGAAGAGGGAAGAGTGGAGGGGGAATGAACGAGAGTGTGGATGATGTCGACGGTGGTGACCGACCGACCAACGGAAGAAACTCACTCGACAATATGTTGATGTGAACTGACTCGGTGTTTCTCTCTCCCTTTCTTTCTGTTCCTGCTTGTAACAACGAGTTGCTTGGAGCTTGGAGCTTGGAGCAGGATTACAAATTACAGATACGTGACAAGGGTTGTTGGTCCGTGTCGCTGTTTCTCTTTCTCTCATTCACTTATCATACACTACGGCGTACTGCACTCAGCACACATCATGCAGTCGCTTCAACTCCACTCCACTCACCAGCTATTTGAGCCAGCCGAAACCCAACATCCAACATCCCACCAAGCCTAGCCAGACCAAACCATACAGAAGCTGAAATCTATATTAGAGGTTAGATTAAATGCCAACCAAGAATGACATAGTAATAACACTTTTCTCTGTCAAATAAATGGATGAACACCGAACACCGTACACCGTGAGCCTCGACACCACCATCACCATCACCGCTTCAACCTCGACGCACACTCACACACACAAGCTTGCGACTCTTCATTCTCTTTCTCTTTGTATGCACAAAGGGAAAGAACGCTGTGGAAAGTGCAAACATGTATGTATGTACTGATGTATATATAATGCTTAACAACCTTTCATTCGCATTAATAGTCTCCTCTGCTACACATGAGTACAATTCCTCGAGTCTAGAATTTAGACTGTAGATTGTAGAGTGTAGAGTCTATTAATTAGGCAAACTCTTACCACTTACCACAAAACACCAAACAGAAAACGATGGTTTTCGTGGGATTAGGAAATCATCTCTTGTCTCTAGTGTACTTATGACTAATGACTTTGATTTTATTTTATTTTTATTTTTAACTGGTTTAGTACTGTGATTTTGAAGGATTATTGTTATGATTCCACTATGTACTGTTTCAATTTTTCATGCTTATGAGCATCTGGAAAATAATTTAGCTTGCACTACTTTCTGTTTTTATTTTTCATTTTTCATTTCTATTGAATTTGTCATTTAATGTACGGAAGCATGTTATTAAATTGTGTTACGTAATTTAAAATACTCAACATGACATAAAATGGTGATAGTTTAACGGTGATTAGGATGATAAAACATAAAGTAGATATACCTCAAAATTCAAAATTCAAAACTCGAAAGTCAAAACATATGAGAAAGGTTGGGTCGCTAGTCGTTAGTCGTTGGTTGAAGTATGGAGGAAATGGAGCCAAAAGCCATGGCTAAATTAGTGTTAGAAGATTAGGCAGGAAAAGAAAAGCGAGAAGAGACAATCCCTAATCAACCAGTTTGGTTTTGAAGTTTCAAGTTTGCATGATACGTCGTGTACTTTGAGCATTGTGGATTGTGGATTGAGCATGTAGCGTGTACTGTGTTATATGTTGATTGTAGATTGTAGATAGTACATGAGGGAGAGTTTTCATCAGCATTATCATCATTACCAGGATTGTCGTGCATGCGTGTGTATAAATTATACAGAATGCCGCATGTCATGTCACATCATATCAACTTCTGGACATTGGAAATTGGACATACATACATCTCACATCGTACATGTCCATGTGTCGACATGACCAAAGAGTTTCACCCTAAATAATAATACATATGCATAAAACGGATACTCCATATTTTATTTTCACAGCTTCAAAATATACAAACTGCACATTACACACAATGCACAATGCATAAGATACATAAAAGCTGCTGCTGCTGTCAGCTGCTTTCGTTATTATATAGTTCAGGCTTATAAACGCCCATCACCGGTTCCGTCTCCCGTCTATCCTCCTACTTTGACTCTGACTCTTGTTCTTGTCCTTGTTCGTGTTCTTTTATCCAGTCACAACATGTTATTTATATTTACATTTATATTTGCAGAGAGGGGGATAAAAGCCGAATCTAAACGTGTAGCCACTCAGAAGCATATACAATATACATGTAGCATGCAGATTGCAGATAAAGTACAGAGCGTTCATATGCGCATATTTATGTACAATAAATCCAAAATCCTAAATTCGACCCTAGCGTTGGATTCACTTTCGCCATTCTCATTCTGTTTGTATCCGTAGTGTTTAATCAGTTTCATCTCTTCAGTTCTTTCTCCTAGTTCTTCCCCCATTTCTCTCTCCCTCTGTCATTCTCATTCACGCGAGTCTCCATTAAAGCTCACAATTATTATATCCAGGAGCAAATAAGCCATGCCATGCCAAGCGTCGATTTGACAAACACGTGTGTACACACACAAGAGCCCTACATATTACATGTCATGCAGAATGAAGAATGTACATGGATTATAAAATGTAAGGTATGCATATGTAGACCACATTACAAAATTATGTAACTATGTAACTATTAGCTATGGTAATAACTGTTATCTGTGTTTGCATACATGTATATAGTACATATTACATATTATATTATGCATATGAATATGAATCCGCACCCTCTTTTACAAATGGGAGATTCATGTAGACAATATTATTCAGCTTTTTATTTATTGATTACAACTTGGATAAATTGTTACGAGTTTTAAAGTACATGATATAATATTTATACATATATTTGTATACTTCTGTAATGGACGGTTTCGGCCATGTTTTTAATATGTCAGTGTCAATGATGAGCAATTAGATTTGGATGGGTACATGTTACATGGCTTAAGCAGTTCTAAGAATAATTATAAATATTCTAAATGTGGATTTAAGACGGGATTGGATTGGCATCAAACGTCCTACTTCTTCTTCTAGTTGGACTAAAAATGTTTTACGTTATACAGTCTACAGCAACCGTTAAAATACACAAAAGAAGAAAGAACATTACTTTTTTTATAAAAAAAATTCCGGGAACTCAACGATCTTTGGCTTGACAAGTAATTAAATAGTGAGAGCTTTCTCCTAGAGTCTAGAATCTAGAATCTACAATCCAGAATCTCGTATTCCAAAAAGAGTAAAAGCAGTCGGTAGTCAAATCATTCTTAATAATATATTATCCGTGTATATATTCTATATCTATACTTCATACAGCATACAGTATACAGTTCCATATCTATGTATAATATACGGTATACTTTAGATTAGAGAGTACGTGTGGTTTCATTTGATTTCCATAAAATATGCAGAATACAGAGGAAGACAAAATTGTAGAATGGGAAAAAAACTGCTGTCTGTCGAGTGTCGAGTCTCGAGCGTCTGGAGTCTTGTGTCGAGTGTCGAGTGGAGCAAAGAGAGAAGAAAGAAATAAGTAGAAAAGGAGTAGATGGGGAAAGAGCTGTGAATCAAAATCTAAAGATAGATAGAAAAAAGAAAGAAGAAGAAGAGGAAAGAAGAAAGGGGAAATATGAGAGAAGGAAGTCTCTCTTCTCTTCTCTCCTCTTTGCTTTGGCTTTGCTAACAGCTTGTGAAATGTAAGTGGGAAAAGAAGTAATAAGAGTGGAATGGAAAGTGAATGAATGATGTGAAAAGGAAGTCTGAGTGTCTCCTCGTCGACGGTTGACGACATTTACAGCATAATACACCAAAATGCAATTTCGGAGATTCGGATTTTGGAAAAGAAATATGCAGAGTAGAGAGTAGAGAGTGGAGAAAGGAAAAAGACAGGGAGTTTGTGTGTGTGTGTGTGTGTGTGTGTGAACGAGTGAATGAGTAAAAGAAATGAAGAGAGAGACTTGGTAAAGGGGTTAATTTCAGCAGCAGCTTTCAGTTTCTCTCTTTCTCTCTCTCTCTCTCTGTCTTTACACTCGAACTGAACAAGAGTTGACTGACTTGACTTTCTTCCTTCCTTTTCACTACTTTTCCCCTCATCATTTCCTAGTACACTCAAGTACCTTTTATCTATATGCTCAAAGCTCAATGTTCGTGTTATAATACATGTATATACCTTGTACGTATAAAATGATTACCTAGTTTTTTCTGTTTCCTCTTCTGCATAAATTCTCCATTTTAATACTTTCCGCACGCACAGTATACAGTTATATGCGTACTCTAATCATATAATATTTTACACAGTAATATATTTTTGAACACTCACTCTTGATTCTTGATATGGAAAGTTGTCGCTGCCATTGCTGTTGAAGTAGAAGTAAACGTAGAAGCGACGTTTGTACTCTTCTCCTTTCTTTATCTCCTTGTCTCTTGGGCTCTTAACTAGCTCTTAAGTAAACTCACATGAAGCTGTTTGTGTTAATACAATGACAATGACAATGGCAACGGCGATGTGGATGAGGATGACGATGACGATGACGACAACGACAACTTGAACATACATTTTTTATTTTGTGTTACAAATCTCTTTCTTTTTTTCAGTCCCATTTTCAATGCACGTGCTTTCTCTATTCTCTTTTGTAGCTTTTTATTTTATACTTTGTATTTTCCACAAAGTAGATTTTATCTGCTACTTTTCCTACTATTCCTGCTCCTGATTCTCGTAGTAGTTGTAGTTTTAGTTTTAGTTCTCTAGTTGCGAGTTTTTCATTTTTTATCCTGTTCCATTTGATATTTGATGTATGCACTTGGTACATTTTGAATCCTCATGGTGATGTCTATGTCTAGTGTCTAGTGTCTAGATTCAAAGGGAGAGAGTGAATTCCTCTTTCCTCCTTCATCTTCTCAATTCAACATGTCAACTCATTCAGATTTCTTTCTCTTCTTTCACTCTCCTGTTCTTTCGAGGATTGGGATTGGGATTGGAATTTTTCTTTTTCTCTTCCCCCCTTGTTTTTTACCATGCTATGATGTGAAATAGTGAGAGAAAAGAGGATTGTGGAGCAAAATCAAAGAGGAAGGTACTGAATTGAACTGGGTTGAACTTGGATTGGAGAGATTGGAGAGGGGAAATGCGAGAGAGAAATAGAGAGAGAGAACTAGTCAAAGTAAAAAAGTGGAACTGGAAATCGAAATCAAAATGTCAATGTCTATAGTCTACACAACGACAAAGACGGAAAGAAGATGAAGAGAGCGGCGAAAAGAAAACTTGAATTTTACTTGAAAGGAACAGGGAACGAATATGAATAGAAGGATCGATAATTTGGGAATCGTGGAACACAAGAATAAAACGTAGCAGGCAGATCCGACATCAGACACAATATTTTTAGACTTTAGACTCGGCTGTGTGCACTATACACTCTACATTCTACATTTTACATATAGTTGGCTTTTCTGTCACATTTTATCGTGTGATATAATAAAATCATGCATAATATAAGGTAGTTGTATGCATTTGAGTCCCAATTTTTATTTTACTTTTGAGTTTTGAGTGAGTGAGTGGTTCATTTTATTATTATGCTTATAAGTTATAAGTACATTTTTCTGTTTGAATTCCAAATTCAAAACTCAAAATTCTTGTGCGTATTCCATATTTCATTTGCGTGTACTACGTATCCTGTAGTATGTATAATGTACAGATTAGAGTTCAAGAATTTTCCTACTTTTCTACTTTTCTTTTCCACTCTGCTTTGAAAGAAAGGTACTTATATTTATTTAGTCACCCTTATTCCTTTCGTTTAATCAAAGTTTCCTCCTCCAATTGGAATTGAATTCCAGGAAATCCTTTGATCCTTTGATCTTCCAACCATAAAATTGTATTACGATTCGTGCTAATACCACACATTACTTGCACCTTCAATCCTCAAATTTTGCTCAAACTTACCTTCTTTGCAATTCACAATTCCCAATTCAATGTCGTCCATACTCCATACTCCATACTCTTTCCTCATCAAATCTAAACACATCAAAACACAAAATAACTCAGCATCTTGAGTCTTGATCTTGATATCTTGATAGTAAATTCAGGTTTTATTTCATAAAATTCCATTTCAAGATTCAAGAGTAATAAAACTGATATAACTCTTTTCCTTTTCCAAAATTTTCAATCGAAATGGAAATTTCAGCTGAGGGGAGGGCATAAAAAATTTAGGATTTCACGTTAACAACCAGCAACCAAATAGGCGATGAGACAAGACACAGAGGTGGAAATGAAGATTGAGATGGTGTTAAAAGTTGAGAGTTTGAGGAAATAAAGTGGATAGAGGAGAGGAGGAAACAAGAGGAGCGGTGGAGTTGAGGAGTTGAGAGTTGTAAGCAATTTTCCGGTGGTGTGGAATGCATCTCTTTTTCTTTTTTTCTCTATTCCCCATTCCTGAAATCGTAAATAAATACCAGGGTAGAAACAAGGGACAATGCACAGTAGTCAAAATATGTACAATCTACAATCTACAATCTCTGGTCTCAAGTCACAAGTCTAAGCAGAAGGGAAATGTTGGCTGTTGAATTGTGGCTCGTGAATCGTGCAAGGGGGAAGCAAGAAATTCGCCAATACCAATACCATTGCCAGCGCTTTTCTGCCTGCCTGCTCGCTCCAGACTCCTCGTTCCTCGCTGCCGTGGAGAGAACAATCTTTTATTATTCTATGGATATAGTTGCTGTGCACAAATGTTTGCCATGCCATAAATATTAACTCCTTTCTTTCTTTTTTCAACCTCCTCCTCCTCCTTACTCTTTTCCTCATTGTCTTTTTCTTCGTAATCATATATTTATTTCACCGCAAAGCTCATCAATCTTGACTCTTTCCACTGTTTCTGTTTTTTCCTCCGTCCTGCTCTTCTCCTCTTAGCACTCCACTCGCCTACGCAGAATACAGAATGTAGAATATGAAATAAGTATGCATAAACAAAAAGTACACCTTGTATGCATATCACAGTTCAGAAAGTTTGTTTGTGTTCTGTTATGTACATATTTTTTATGGTTGAAAATTTTCCCAAAATGAAATTCACATTTGTTTTTCTCAACTCTCAACTCCCTTTCTCTATAACGTTTTGCATAAGCATTTCACTAATGTACGTTTGTGTCGCTTGTACATTGTACATTGTACAGTAGACAGTGGAGCAACAAACAACAAACATTAATAATTTAGCTTTCATCTACCATTTGCCAGTTCAGTTACCAGGTTTGTTGTTTCGTGTTTCCTACACATAGAATACGTGTAGTTAATTTATGTAAAAAAATGCAATCTGTTTTATAAGCTATAAAAGCTACATTTACGACCATATTATATGTAACTGCCAGTTTTCAATTACAACTATTGCCATTTCATAGTCAACAGTCAACAGTCAATATTATGATCTTTTGATGAATTTTGTAGTAAGAATCTCTTGAAATGTAAATGGATGGATATTTTTGCTCTTTTTATAAGTAGCTGTGTTCATTGCTCATTGCTCTTATCTCGTATAATGTTGGTGAAGTGTTTCGTACAAGTTTAAAACCAGAGTTTTGTATACAACTTACTTGTATGTATAAAACTAGAGAAAGCAAAGGAGTGTGTATGTACACATTGAGCACACTTTCAAAACATTTTGTATTCATATCAGTCTTTTATTGTTTACCTTTCCTCTTTCTGCAGTATCTAGTGTGCATGTATTTTATGTTGTTCTTTTCATACTGTGTATTGTATTGTACTTTCTATTGCATTGTCTTTTGTAGACGGGAGACTGATATTTGAGAACAAAGGATATTTGCAAAAAGGTTTTCTTTTCAGTTTGTTTGTTTCCGTTTCCCGTTGTTTTGTGTTTTGTATTTTGTAATATTTTTTCTGTTTATCTTTCCATACTATTTTTTAATATTTTCACGTTTCCATTCTTTTCAAAGAGAGAGACAGAGAAAGAAAAGAGGTTTGTGACTCGAGACTCCAGAGAAAACAAATAAACAAGCAACTTATTTCCTCGTAGCTCGTAGTCAAGTCTCAAGTCGGAAGCTGTCTCTACGGTTGGTTGCAAGCTTGTACTGATATATATATATACGTGTAACTCTATCTGTAATCTGTAATCTGTGATAGGCGAATAGGTGTTGATTTTAAAAGAGTGACGAATAAAAGAAAAGACAGGAAAAATAGAAAAAAGGTGATGTTTTTACCAATAATAAAAAACAATGGTACCTGGAATTTGGCACAGGTGAAATGAAAAATAGTCAAAGTTTTACATTTTACATATATGCATATATTGTACATGTAATGTACATGCTGTAGTTGGTAATTGGTAGTAGCTGCTGTTATGTCTTGTGTATGGTATAAAAATACATGTACATCAATAAATATTATTCTCATCTCCAATCGCGGTTTTTGTCAAGACAAGATACATTTTTCTATCTCTACTTGTCCTGTGGTTTTGTTCTATTTGACTCAAAGATGTTTTATTTTTTATACTTTCTTGCACGGTTGAATATTATTGTACAAAGTAAAGAAGTAGTCACATATTACATAGAGAAGTGGAGAATCATGTGTTTTCAGTTTTCAGTGACAGCAGTTCAACCATTAAACCTTAAGACAAAAGACAAAGGAGGATGTGCTTTCAAGATCCAACATTACAATTTACGACGTACCATGTACAGTAGACCGCGTCACTTTTCACTTTTTTGGTCTAAATTAAATTGCGAACCCGTTAAATCGTTCCTTTTGATGTTAAAAACAACCTCTGAAAATTTCAGCTCATTATTTTTAGGTTTAGAGGTCGACCAAGGTCACCAAAGTTCACCATGTATTTTAAATGGACGAAAACTTAAAAATCGAGCATGATGTGGGTGGGGAGAAAAGGGGAGGAGGTAAAATTCTTTTGAGTATCCTAACAAAGTTGCCCTAGTCCACTAACAAATCGT
>JAQGBH010001755.1:0-29402 GCA_034698265.1 Sminthurinus aureus
TTGTGCTGGTCAAGTATGTTTTGTGCCGGGCAAAAAAACTAAAAAATTTGGGAAAATTGCTAAACCACGCCCTTTTTTGGAGGTTATTTCAGCTCCCGGGGAGCTGAAATAACCTCGCAGAGGCTATTCAACCTCTCCAGGAGGCTATTTTTTCCATAACCTCCCCGCGCGCTTATTTAACCTCTAGTCCTGGGACTGTATTATATTCCCATAATAGTTTTAGATGGATTGTATAATGAGTTTGGTGTAGTTTAGTTTAGTTTAGTTTGGTTCATGTGCAGATCTTAATATTAGATTAGAATAAATTATTGAGTAATTGAGGATGAGAGACTAGAATCTAGAAGCTAGAGCTAAGAATCTAGAATTTAACAAGGTTCATCGGATAAAAATAAAGGATTCAAAGTTGGGCGTATGCTTCCCATCAAATAATTTCCATCAAAAATCTTCTCGTAATTGTTCCACATCGCCTAAATTCAAAACTCAAAACCCAAGCATAATAGATTTATTTCGTAGGAATTGTACCTTAGTCCTCCGTCGTTATGTATTATAAATTATAAAGAATCAGCATCAGCACAATCAGAATTTTTACCCGTTCATGGTTCATGCCAAACTGAAAAATATGGTCCATTTATTACATACGTTGCGTCTTAATCAATTTCTTTCGGAAAGGACTAATTCACTAGTTATCCAACTCCAGTAGTCTCAAGTCTGAAATCATAAAAATAATTGTACGAAAAATGAAACTATTAGCTATTAAACTGCCTACAAATCTACATCAACTATGTCAACTTTCTTGTGCACATTTTTCTTTGTATGTACTCAAAAGTCAAAATATTTTAAGAATATAAATGTTTATTTTTGCTATCAATTTTTATCAAAATTAAAACTACAATACAAGCAAACATCAACTTGTTCAAAGTTTAAGTAATTTGTCCTTTAATCCCTTTATTTAGTACTGTCCGTTTCATTCAGTTGTAATTTTGGATGGGATTTTGGTTTTGGTTAAGATTCGATTTCAAAATCTGTGTTGATAACATTGAAGAAGAATGATTAATAGCACTAGACTTTTATTATTATTTTTCAAAAGTGTGAGGATTGCGCATCAAAAGTTGAAAGTGGTAGCAACTCAAATCTCAAAACTCAAAAGTCTTTTACACCTCAAATCTATCAAAGGTCTGGCTGACTTGAGACAAGAGTACAAATTTGAGGATGATTTATCTAGCTGTGAGGTAAAAGTATGATGAGCGTAAAAATGTACATATTTCATTATTTATTCATGTATGTACAAAATACAAACAAAAGACAATGTCGTCGACACCACAACCGACAGAAGACACAAGACAGAGAGAGAAGTTTGATGCATTCTATATTATTCTATCATGTTATTAAACCAAATGCTGTAGATTTTATACATGCATAAAGTACTGAATACTGTAAACAAAGAAAAGAAAAGGATGAGAACAAGTAACAAGTAGCTGATGGACGACAAGAATCAAAATCTAAATGTTGACACGCAAATTCATTTTTGACTGCTTATTCCTTGTTCGTACGTAATACGTAATAGATAATAAGTCATAAGTAAAAATTATAAACTACAAATATGAATCATGTTTTTCAATGTTAGGCGCATACATAATTAAAAAACATGAAATTAAATAATATTACATGTAAACTTCAAACTGTGTTGTAGATTCTAGATATTTTCAGTATTATATTTTTTGTATTATTTATTATTTATTATTCTTGAAACGAACAAGGAATTTTTTTTATTTTCCATAATTTTTAATTTGTAATTTGCGATTCGCGAATTCACGAGTGCGAATGTGTGTAGCAAAAAAAGAAGAAGCTCAAAGCTCCATACTCCATACAGAAGATTAGCAGAAGATGGTACAAACTTTTCTCAGTGTCAGTTGTACATAATACATCCAGAAATTTATATATTATGGAACTTGGAACTTGGGCTTAGAAAGATTAAGATTTATTTAACGTGGAGTAAGGACTTAAAATATTTATATGTATACATACATACACAATCTATACAAACTCCTTATTCACTCACCTGTGCTTATGTATTATGTACATAGAGCCACAATAAAATCATGCAGCATGTACTTACTTATGCACAGGTATTAGGTATAGCTGTGCTCCGTTCTGTTCTGTGTAAAGTGTAGAGTGTACAAGTAACGTTGCACATGTTGATCCTTCCTTTTCCATAATATCCAAATGCAAGGAATGAGCCGAGTGCCGAGTGCATAGCCCAACAGTCTCAATCTCTCTCTCAGTCTTGGTTCTATCCTTTACCTGAAGACACAATACACACGGACGGCACGGAAGCAACAACCTATCATTAGTTGACTTACGTTTGGTTTGCTTTAGTTTAGTTTTGTGAGGCTCCTGTCAAGTAGATTTTTTGACATTTAGTTTTTACAACTACTCCAGTTTGTGCGGATTTACCTCAAAAACTCAATAACTCAACTCTCAATTTCCTCATAATATTCAAGCATTATCGTGATTAAAGTGCTCCAGTGATTGGAAATATTAAAACACTCATATGTTTTAAAGTACAAAAATCAGTTCAAGTTGATACGATAAATAATAAAATCATAAGGAACAGAAGTGCGGTGAATTTTTCAGTGTGACATTGTCAACTATAATATTTTCATAGATGAGACGTGTCAATTGTCAATATCAAATTTCGTGAATGTCAATGTCATTTTTATCAATATTTTGACAGCTGGATTTAGGAAATAAATTACATTTTAAATTTGGATACAATCGGTGGAATTGTTGTTAATTTTCCGTGCTAGTCTTCTTCAATATCAATATCAAATATCAAGCATACAGGAATATTTTTTAAACCCAGTCCAGTCCAGTGTCTAGTGTATTGTTCCAGTTTGTTTATTTACTCGGTATATTAATAGCAGAGAGGTAGCAAGTTTTTATGAGTGGGAATTTACCATTTTACCTGTTGAACCCTTCGGCTTTTTCCCAGTAAAAACAAGAGGTTATACCAACTGATTGAAAGGATACATGTGACATTTACAAGTTATGTCCACCTATTGAATAACAAAAACAATCGCTATAAATACAAATAATAAATATAAATACTTTTTTCCTGTTGAATTGTGAATGTGGAACCGTGAGAACTGACAACACACTCACATTTAACTGTATCAAGTTGTGAGTTGTGAGTTGACAATCAAAAATCAAGGGCCAAGACTCAAGTTTGACAAGTGTGGATATTTTTTGTCAAGAACAGTTGTCCCTTTAAGTTTTGTTTACTTGCATACATGTACAAAAACTTCAAACATGGGAAATTGGTACCAAAGTCTTCATTTCACCAATCATCAAGATGACTTGATCAAGAAATCATTTAATAATAATAATAATAATAATATTAGCAACCAGAATAAAAATAAACTCAGAAACTACTAAAAAAAACTACAGTTATTTGAAATTAAAAACTGATTGACCGTAAAGCTATTGTAACTGTGTTGAATCACACATCATAACAATAACAATATAAAATAATAAATAATATAATACCAGACCAGTGCAAAAATGTACAGCCATTCGAGAAGGATGATTCCGCGAAAGGTAGTTATAAATTCCCTTTTTTTATTCTTCTCGGCTGCATAATATAATATATTATCTGTATATATACAGATATAGATATTACATAATATACGATATTTCAATGATTCTTCCTCATTTTTCATGCTGGAAATCATAATTATAATTATAAAGTCAAGGCTTGTTAGCCATGCAAGTTCAGAGTTAATCTTCAACTCATATTTCATATTTTATACGCAGTTGGCTTATTCACTAAAAAAGGTGCAGGTCAATCGATTTGATGGTGACAAAAACATCAAACATCAAGAATCAACACGCATAATATTATTCAATCATGAGCCATAAGAACTAAGCACGCATAATAATAATATGCAGTATATTATGTAAAATATGTGTAAGGTCTCATCTGGGGAATTTTGTCACTCATAAAAAAAACTGCTGGACACAAAATAGTACAGTTTACCATGTACAATGTACAATGTACAGCTAGTGCTAACTGCTAATAGACATGAAATTAAAAGTTTTGTTTGCAGTTGAAGGTGATTGGTCAAGCCTTTAGAAATCCGTTTGCAAATGTACATCAAGTTGTTTATATATCTATTGAAAAATTGCTGTAGTGTTTGCTGTGTACATTGTACATACAAACATGTTTAATCTTTATGTGAAAAGGTGAAGACTGTAGACCACATATCAACAATCAACAGTAGGCAGTAGGCAGTATGCTCCTCAGACTATATAGATCGTAGACCATAGATCGTAGACACTAGAAACTAGACACACATCAACAATAAGTGTTTTCTTTAACACGATGATTGAATATTATTGAATTTGAATGAATCTCAAGACTCGAGACTCGAGATGAAAAAAAATCCATACATAATATTTTATATTATGGTTTTTTTTGTGGTATGGGGAAGTCAAAAGTTAAGTAATTGAATGGATGATGCGTAAACTGTAAAGTGTAAGGTGTAGAGTTGAAAGGGAAGATGGTTTTTTTACCCTCGTATTGAACTTGACTCTTCTCTTCTCAGGCTCTTTCTGTTTTCTGTTTTTGTGGAATCTTCTTCGCAACGTAAAACAGCGCGAGATATTATTTACTTGTTTCTTGTTGCAAATCAAATCGTAAGTATGATTGGAATATGGCCAATTTTCATATGTGTAGTGTGTATATTTTTCCTATCCTCTATTATCTATTACATATTATGAAATTACAAACCAAACAAACGTATAAAGAGTAAAGAGCGGAAAAGTTTTTGTGACATTTTGGCTACAATTTTACAAAACTATGACCAAACACGAATATTACACGAAATCTATCCATAATCCATATTCCATAGGAAAAAACATAAACAAAACAAAACAATGTGTATAAACTTTAAGCATGTAAAGGAAAAAATGGGAAATGAAAAAAAAAACAACAAGAAAGAATCCCTATAATAACAATTTGTTTATTGTGTTTTGTGTGTATTTCATATCTAAATGACTTGATTTACGCATCTACAATTTACATAGGTTGTACTTACGTAGTTGAAACATCTTTCCAAGTTTCTGCATTCAGTATTGAGGATTGAGCATTGAGCATTGAGTATTTTGTGTGTACAATTGAATAATTGAGAAATGAACTTGTGTTTTTAACCTTGTAACTACTCGCGGTGAAGAATCTTCTTATTTTTCGTCTGTCTGCTCATCACTCAGGACTCAGGACGTAAGACGTGTATATTTTGTGTACATATTCGCAGATTGGATAAGCACTATATTTACCTGCATTTGCATTTACATCAAGCATCAAGATTGAAGATGAGTTAAGTAATAAAATTGGAAGGAGACAAAGGGGAAAAAAAGTACTGGAGAAAAAATGAATTTGCACATTACACAAAATTTGCACGAATATTGTAAATTTTACCTTTTGCCTATTGGATTTTGCTTCTTCCAGTCTCCAGTCCTCTTTATACCTTGAAAATGAAGAGGATTATAGCAACAATAATAATAGGTATAAAATCCTCAAATCATTATTATCTTTAGTTGTGGAAATCAAGTTTATTTTTTATACGGTATTTTTTGCATTTTTCAACGAAAAATGGTGAATGATCAACTTGCTTTTACAATTTCATAAGCCATAAAAGAAAGAATAAATAATATTATAAATACACAGCTTTCCAGTTTCGTGTCATATATAATTTTATGTTGCATGTATCTAATATCTAGAATCTATAGCATCTAACATCTAGAATCTAGTGTCTACAAAAATACACTATGATCTATGACGAATGAAAGGGAGATGCAAAAATGTGCAATCAGGATTTTTCCAGTTGAATCTTTGTTTATTTATAAAAAATGGGTACACGTAGCAAAAGAGTGTGTATTGAAATATTGAAATAACAATGTTGTGTGGATAAGTGCGGGTTGTTTGTATTATTATTGCGAGAGGAGGTGGGTGATTAGGTGTAGATTCTAGGCTGCAGACTGTAGAGTATAAAGTACATGAGCACAACAGCCAGCACAGATGTTGATCATCTTTCGTCTGTCTTTGAACTGACCACAAACTTGCCAAGTGCTCAAGTATATTCAATATTCAATGCTCAATACGCACGTATCGTAATGGCAATATGTATTGTAATACCAAAAATACAGAATACACTACTCGTCCTATTGATTCTCAACCACAAAATGCCCTGAGCAAGCTGTAAGTTTGGAGTTTGGAGAGGGGCAGAGAGTAGAAACTGGGATTGAGAATTGAGACAGAGAGTCTGAATGAGTCGAGATGCAAAAATAATCATAGTATAATAGATGAAATTGAATTCATTTGTTGCCGATTTCAAGGCCAGGTCGATTCACTCTTTACTCTTTATACGACTGTCATGCGAATCATCATCATCATCTTCATCTTTTTTTTCTTCTTGTGCATATTTCTTCTTCTCTCTATTCTACTCATCTGTATTGAGTCTTGAATCTTGATCAGGGAGAGTAAATGAAAAAAAGTAGGAGTGAAAAAACTCCATGATGATCCATTATGATTATATCGTTCACTTTGTTTCAACTTTCAACTGGGACTGGACTCATCAAGGTTCTTAGCTCTTAGCCGACTTTACAATTCATATTCGTATTTATGCCATCCAATTCCATCATGCAATATTATTATTATTATTATTATGAGTGTGGCAAGTGGCAAAAGACGTAAGGCGTTTAAGGATCAAAGGAAAAAAAGGTGCACATTAAACTCATTAAACACTAAATACGTGTAGATTCTAGATAGATTAACTGGACAGATTATATTGTATTAAATATATTGGAGAAGTGCAATCTTGAGGAGCAATCTCATTTTTTATCAATAGTTCAATACGCATTCATACGACATACGAATACGATAAATGATAAATGCATGCTCTGCGTGTATGTATATAGTGTATGCATTATGCATATGCGAATAGTGTGTATAAAGTATAAATTAAATCAAAATTATGATACTCATTCCTAAAATGACTATTACTCAACACTCAACGCTCAACACTCGAAATTAACGAGCACATTAATATTTTACAAGCAGTACAATTATATATTACGTATCACAGATTCTACAATCTAGAATCTTGAATCTAGATTAATAAAACTTATTAATATGCAATATGCACTACAGACGAATCTCCAGGTTCCAGTTTCAGTTTCAGTCTCTCCGGCTCAAATTCATTCTCATTCGCATTCTGTTTCTGTAAAAAGTAAAAAGAAACTAATGTGAATTGATATCACAGTCAAACTCTGTTTTTTTCACACACTCATAATTATTATTTTATTACTTTTGGTGAATTATTAATTACAGAGGTGAATTTATGAAAATCACATTAAACACATTAAACAGATGACGAATGACTAATAATAATAATTATACATTGAGCATGTGTAGTAAAAAACGCATATATTTTACATTTTACATTAAGACATTCACAAGTCAGTGCAGTTTTTATGAGTTCACATTTTTCTCCGAATGCACTCCACTTCTACATTCTACATGAACATGAAGACAAAACACAAAGAAGAAGATGAAACAGATAAATATTAGATAGTTTGTGACTCTTAAATCATTAGTTAATAGTAGTTATTTTCAAGTGTTGAATTTTATTGTAAATTGTAAGTCGCGTTCAAGTCAAGCCAGGAGTTTTGTTGTGTCCTTTGTCTTGTTATTACCAAGTGTAGGCACTAGGCACATCGGTGAGAATTGAGAATGATCAATCGTTATTCGTTATAGTTGAGAATTACATATTATGTATGAAAAGCCACCTAAGAAGGGAAACGAGAAAAAAAAGTGTATAGAAAAAACTGCATAAAGTAATATGTAATCATGATCCAAAATCCAAAAAGGTATGAGCCAAGAGGATAAAAAGAAGCACAAGATGAAAAACGACGAACGAAGAGGAGCGTTGGTAGTTCTGTGTGGTGGTTTTTGCATCCAGTTTTTGCTAATTGTGAGCAAAATGGTATTCCATTCACGTGCTTCTGATCATGATGCTCATGTTCATGCTCCTGATTTTTCTCTTGTTCTTGCGTTGAATTTTGAAAGGATGATTTTCCACGTGTATTTGCAATATATCTACAAATCCCATGGAATTATTAATAAAATATCCATGTCTACATGTTTAACATGATACAATTTTAGTTTGTACTGGAGAGAATAGAATTGAAAGTCGGAATCAGTGAATGAATCTTGAAGCTAGAATTTAGAAGCTAGAATCTTGAGCAACAAAGTCAGTCAGAAATCAGAATCCTGTGTATATTAAATTAATATTATACAAAAAGTATACAAAAAGTTGAGCTGAAACTTACGCCGATTCTTTTGTTTCTTTCTTTCGTTCTTGCAAGTTGGGAGCTGAGAGCGTCTGTAGATTTGAGATTGTAGATGGATCATCATAAGCCATTTTTTCGGTCATTCATTCATCTATTTATTTATTCACGTACCATTGACCATTGACCATCCTTTCTGTATATTGAATATTGAATATTGATACATTGTTCACATTTCACATGGCGGATTACGTGTATCTATCTGTGTGATGCTAATGTTTGTATGTAAATATGCACATGGTTTTTTAAAAAGATGGGATGGGACATGCCTCTCTATCTCTCTATTTCTTTCCTTCTTTCCTCCTATCAGCCCTTCAGGGTGTACAAGTTTAATATATGATTTTATTAAAAGAATCTAGAATCTGGATGGATGTGAATTTGATTCTCATCTTTGGCAAGTGAGATTAATCCCAGTGCCATGTGCTTAGACATTAGATTGTAGAGGGTAGAGAAACAGGAGAAACATTATCTGTCGTCGTTGTGGGTTTTTCATTCTTCATTCTTCATTATAATATCATATTACTTAAATCATGGATCATATATCTTGTATTATGTCTATTATGTCTATTATGCTTTCATTAAAAATCACATTTTCATATTCAAATTTCACATGAGGAATATTACGCAAGTTTCATATAGGAGAATATTATTGCAATTTTGGTGTATCTAATTTACCTCTGTAATTTACTCACCCATCATTTGGACTTCCTGCACTTTTCCCTTCCCTCGAAAATTCACAACTGCCAAATGCCAAATAGACAAAAGACAAACTGTCAAAGTGAACTTGAACTTTTACTTTCATTTTGTCTGTACATTGTGCATTTCAATTCTTGTTGAAACTTGGAATTTGGAAGGGAATGGTTTTTTGAATGAGTTTATTATAATGGCTTTGTGATTATCTCTACAATCTACCGTCACGGCTCATGTATTTTCAATTTCTGTGCTTTTGTTTTCTGTTTTGATGGAGCTTACAAATTTTTATCCGTTTAATTTATTTGGGTCTAAACGATAACTCACTTGTCAGTACTCATCATTCACATTTTACATTACTCAACTTTGGTTTAAATGGACTAATTACTGGCCATTTAGCCATTTCTGTCCAAAGTCCAAAGTGTTTCTTTTACAATAATATTGAGTATTGAGTAATCTTTTATCTGTTATGTAACGTATTTTGATGTTTGATGCGTCAAACGCATGTAAATTATCTAACCTAGATTTTCCTAGTCAGTTTGAGGAAATGGGCCAA
Organism: Sminthurinus aureus; assembly: GCA_034698265.1. Classification (NCBI taxonomy): domain Eukaryota; kingdom Metazoa; phylum Arthropoda; class Collembola; order Symphypleona; family Katiannidae; genus Sminthurinus; species Sminthurinus aureus. The sequence continues at coordinate 9,653 of JAQGBH010001755.1, forward strand.
AAAATTCGGGATGATAATTTGACATTAAAATTAAAGTCTAAATCTTTGTATCTTTGTACTAGATCAATTATCAATTACACACCGTTTCATATATATGCAAATGTGGACTTTATATAAATTGTGCATATTATTAAATACTAAATACCAACAAAGTGAATGAGTTTTGGATTACATAACAAAAATAACATTGCTTAAAATAGAATGATGGTGAAGATCATGGAAATGTTTTGTGTTCTGTAGCACAAAATGAGTTAAATGGAGCTCCTCTTGCTCTTGCTCTATAATTCTCGTTGTTTTTATGCCATCATAATAATAATGGATACTTTGTAATTTGTACCGCACTTATGTAAAACGTAGATTGTTGTATCTCAAAGAGGAAAATTTATGATGTGTGCAGTACAAGAGAAAAACAGACGTATTTACTTAGACCATTGATATCTGATATCTGATAGGTATTTTGTGGATATTTCTGTGTTTTGTGGTAATGAGACTCATTCTGATGTCTGTTGTAATCCTCGGAAACAATGTGTGTAGTGTATATACACTTTGCATTATGCATAATAAAGAGATGATTGAACGCTTTACTACGAGATTCAATTTTCAATTTCATACGGAATCCAGAGTCGAGAATCCAGAGTGAATCACATAATAAGTAATGAGTTTCAAAGTGAGTAATGACAAATGCAATTGCAAGTGTTTTGTGTTTGACGTTTGGCGTTTGACGTTGACCTGAAAGCAAGATTATCAAGTGAGATAAGAACCAGGTTGAGGAACAAACATCAAACATCAAGCACCAAACTTCAAACACCAAGCTTACATCAGACAGAGAAAAAGACGATGAGAAATAAGGAAAGAGAATCTGATTTTGAATGTGATGCCAAAAGATTTAAGAGAGCAACACACTCTCTTTCTCGTTACTCGTTACCATTGTCTTGAGTCCACAGTCTTTAGTATAATGCTTAATATGCAATAGTTATGTAGATTGTAGATTCTGAATTCTAGTTACATGAGGTTTTTAGCTTTGCCTTTTACCTTTTTCAAAGCTGCGTATATATTTCACCTGTAGCAATTATCTAATGATTATCATAATCTCGTGGCTGCTCAAGAGAAGAGAATTTCCTTCGCTCCTCGAGATTTTGAATACCCAAAAGCCAAAGTCAAAAGCACATGTACATCTACATTCTACATTCTACAGGTAGATAGATCTAGAATCTAGAATGAACTCGTCCGTACTCCGTACTACGTAGACTATACTTTATACACTGTACGCTATACATTGTACATAATATGGATATGACGTATATAGATCTACTTTTGACTTACCAGGATTACCGTATAAATTTTCTTTACTTTAATTCTCTTTTCGTCTAAATTTCAAATGGTTAAATGGAGCTCAACTGAAACTGAGTGTGCAGGTTCCAAAATATCAGTGTTCAGCGTTCAGCGTTTAGCGTCTACTTCCATTTCACAATGATATAATACATCTAGGCATACCGACGTCTATATACTATGTACCAAGTAGAGAGAAAGAGAGGGAGAGAAGAACAAGTAACAAGTGTAAAAAGGGAACAAGTATCTACTTATAAAGATGAGGATGAAGGTGCTTGACCCCAGTCTACAAATATTACAGCCGAATACATATAGTGTATATCTATTATTTATAGTAATGTAGTGTAATGCATCTGTCGGTCCGACAGCATGAACAAGACAAGAGTCAACAAAACAAGAAAGGAAGAAAATGGAAATAGAAATAAAGAAATAGTAGAAAAAAGTTACATAAACGTACATTATACATATGGATACAAAATACAAATGCTTCATCCAAAGTATCAAGTTCAGTTCAATTCTCAGAGTTTCGAATCTTTTGAGCCTGTTTCCACCTCTCTCTCTCTCTCTCTGAGTAATGACTCAACTTATGTACATACTATTTATAGCTAAATTTCTGTTCTGTCTCATGCATTTCTACATCTAGAAATGCATGAGTTTTTGTAACTGTGTATATAGTATATACACACACATTGTGCATTGTACACTGTACGCTGATCGTTGTACATGGAAGGTGAAGGTTGTTGTTGTTATTCTCATTCCTCATTTCCACTTCTCTGTCTTCTTCTTGCTTTATGTTTTTTATGTTTTGTTTCATCTTCTTTTCAATTTTAGATTTCCCTTCCAACTTTTAACAAGTTTTAAGTTGAAACATTTATTCTGATAATAATGATACTGGTGATGGTATGCTGATGATTCCTTATTACAACAGTTGATATCACCAAGAATTTAAACCACTTGTTTGCCTGTTTATTCCTCTTATTGATAACTCCTCTTTAAAATACTGACCTGCTCACACCAACAACCAGGAAAAGTCATCAGTTTACAGTGTACAGTATCTTTATTATGGGGAGAGAATGAGCATGATAATTGTGTATTGAAATGGAATTAGAGATTCATCATGGATCGTGGATCATTTTGAATAGCCGATTTAAGTTTCTGCTTCATTTCCTCCACAATTGAGATAAAACCAGAATATAAACTTCTATATAAGGAAAGTTAACATTTCAGTCGGTAGACTTATCTATTTTCTACAATCTACAGTGTGTCTATCTGCATAATATATGAAAATAGTTTCAAACCTCACAGGCAGACTGATAAATGAATAAAGAAATACGTAGATTTGGGATTTTGGATTTTGGATTGGGGCTCTCATTAAAAGTTTAAAATACAATAGAAAATAGAATGTTTCTATTTGAAGATAGTATAAAAGTAAAAAGATATACTATTGGAAGATTCTCCCCTTCAAGAGATTCTTCTGTAATCATCTAATCATTAAGAGAATGATTAGACGATCCCAGCACAAGTTCCTTCCAGCTCCCAGCTTCCAGGTTGTAAGTAACGGGACAAAGAACGTTCATCATTGTTCCTATGTGTCTATTATCTATTGTCTATACAGTTGGATCACAGCTCGTTAAAGTCCAGTGTACGGTGTACACTATACAGTACAGAGTGTTTATATTATTATTATGTAAATGAAGGTGTCTCCAGCCTCAAGTCTCAAATTTCAATGGAGAAGGGAATTGAGGGCTCGTCCCTTCACAAATCACCTCTTCAACTCATCAGAATCAGTCTGTAGAGGAAGAGAGAAGGCTTATTGAACTCTTCAAGGCCGTTTGAATTTACATACTCCACACTCCATACTCCATACACAAACGGCACAGGGCAAACGTACCTTTTACATAGACGCTACATTCTACATTCAACTTCTCAACTCATTCTCCGTTGTTTCCATTTTCAATGCAAAGTTCAAGATCAAGATCAACTATACACTTCAGACGGTAGAAAATACATACCGTGTCTGGAGTTCAGTGTCCAGAAAGTCTGAGTTTCCATTTCCTACAAACAGGAATATGAAACTTCATTTTCATTTCCATGTTTTCCCTTTCCGTTAGAATATTATTAGATTTCCAATTTCCAGGTTCCAGGAAGTTGTTCAAGATGTGTAGCAAATGGTAAATATTAGTCAATAGAAAACAATTATTTTGTAACATTTTTTCATCTTTATTTTTAGGACTTGGATTTTACCTTTCCTTTCCTTTTATTTTATAAGCAAAACTAAACTACAGTTTCTTAATTCAGGCAAAGTCCACGATATTTTCATGAGATACATGATTAAAATGTAGTACGTAGTATCTATGTTGATGCTTGATATTCGATACATTTTGATAGACCTACTGTGACTGAATTACAAAAAATTCACAAGCATGACGGTTGACAATTGACAATGAACACTTGTCTTTTTTGCTCAGCTAATGTAAATAAACTTACACCTGTATACTCAATACTGTATGCATAAAAAATCAAGCATTTTGTATTTTTTATACACCGTGAACTGTGAATACAGAATACTAATAATGGGAACACATGAAAGAGGAAAGTAATAGTGGGAAAAGTGAGACGAAGAGCTTGAAAATGAGACAGACAGACATCTCGAGAAAAAGACCAAGTCAAAGACACAGACTCAGACAAGTTGGTGTAGCTAGTGTGATTGTTGATGGTTCGTTATGTAACCTAACATGAATAATGTACAGTGTGTAATACATGCAGTATTTTAGAGTGTACATTCTACATCCTCAAGACTCAAGGGTCCGGGATTTCGTGATGAGAAACTCCCGACAGATCCTCTCTATCAATTATAGATAATAGATAGATATTCCAGTATCCAGCATCAAGTGTCCAGGATGAATAATAATAATAATGAGTTTTTTTCTACTCCTAACTGTTATGTCAAGGTATAGTGTAAGCTGTACAAAATGCGTATTTGAAATTTGTATAGACAAGACCTGACCTAACTAAACTTGTCCATTTCTCCCTCTCTCTGTCTCTCTCAGACTGTCTCTGTCTCCGTCGTTTTTTCTCTGGTCGTTTACCTTCAGGTTCATTTCAGACCAAAACAATGGAATGGTCAAGGGCGTTCAACTGAACTGAAATTCCTCCCTGCACCTAATTTTCCTACTTGAACTACAACTACACAGAGAAAGAAGTGGGAGAACAAACCTACATACTAGAATCTAGAATAAATACGTCAGGATTACCAAAGCCAAAGTCAAGTTTAGGTTCACATTAATTTTTCCTGGCTTCAAAAGGTGTGCATCTTCAATCTCACACTATTGACTCTTGACTATTGAACATATGATGTATAGTGTAGTGTTGTAGTTTGAAATATGTTACATTATTCTTTTTCCATCTTTTTTAATACAGCTACATTGTCAAAATACAGTACAAAATATTAGTCATCGTCCGTCAGATTCTAGATCCTACATATTAAATGACATGGATAGATTTAAATATTCCGATACCCACAATCAAGCATCAAACAGATGTGAAATTATAAATCATTGTTTCACATTTTACCATACCTTTCATTTCAACTTTCAACAGTCAGCCCACGTACCACAACAAACAAAACAAAACAACGGTCCGTTATAAAATAGTCACATTATGTACGTGTGTAAATATGATATAATAATAGTAATAATAATTATTGTGATTATTATTGGTAGAGGGTACAGTTACAAGTTATAAAGTAGAAGATAGAAGATGCAAGATAATATCAATCATTGCTTCACATTAGGAATTCCTGATACTAAATATGTACCATTTGTAATTTGTAATATCACATTATACATAATACATTGTTTAGATTTGAAATGTTCATCTACCAACTATTTTTCACCTTAGGGATTTTTCACTATAGTCTACGGGAAGAGAAAAGTTTAAAAAGTTTTATACTGCTTTATTTTTATTATTTGCTCTATGTTGTATTTCATTTAGTTTTTTATGTCTACAATTCATATATATAGCCATAACATAATAAATAATAATGATAATAATAATAATTTTTTCATTTTGATTTTTTATCATGCTGTCAGTTGTCAGTTGATGAATTCAAGGGTAAGAATAACAACAACAAAAAAGACACTAATATAATGTGTTGGTGTTGGTGATGCTGAGCCTGATGCTTTTTAGTACTGTTTAACAAGTTTAAAGTTGTCCTTTAGAAAATTACCTCGAAAAAGGAAAAACTTTAATGCTCAGTTTAGCTCAGCTCAACTCCGCTCAGTGCAGTGCAACTCTGCTCAGCTCTGCAAACTTTATAATGTCCGATTATCGTGAGAATAAACAATACCATTCCACACAAATACACAACATAATCATTTGACTTAATGTCCTGTCCACTAATTGTACTAGTAAACTTGAAGAGAGCGAGTGTGTGGGGCTCTGGCTGTGACTGAGAGTGAGAGTAAGAGATAATAAAAATGTCCAATTTCCTTCAAAAGTTCAAAGATTGACTAGGCAGCAAATAAATTGTTCACAGTCTTCAGGCTTCAAGCTCTCCTACAAAACACGCTTTTTGTCTAAATCTTGAATTTGAACATTAAACAACAGCGAGAGCAAAAATCATAATGATAATAATAACAATCATTTCTTTTTCTGTCCTCATCTTCATTATTTTTCTTTTCTATATTTTGAATACTGTATTCCTCATAATATCTCATATGACAGATGACGATTTGGAATTTGGACTTATGGGTCTACATTTTAAGCACAGTTATACATAGGAGTTTGGAGTAAAGAATAAACTGGATACTATAATATTATGGCATATGGCAAAATATTATACCGCATGTGATCAAATTTACATCATTACAGATTATATTCTTTATTCCGTGTAGAATGTAGAATATAAAATGTAATACATAATAGACATGATATTGAGATATGAATGAATGAATGAATGAATGAATGACTAAATGAAATGGAAGATTAAAGACAGTTTTCACCTTGCCGATCACGTAATGTGTAATCTGTCATTGTTTTTTTCCACTGTTTTCTATAATCTGTATTATGAGTAGAAAAAACTGCGTATCTGATTTGAAATTTCAAGTAGTGGTTTGCTGTAAATTGTAAACTGCTCATATGTGAGTATGGCTGTTGGCTGTTGATGATGATTCTGTATTCTTTATCACTTCCATGTGTAGGTACATGTGTACAAATAGCGAATGCCTTTTCTGCTCTAAAATCATCGTCTTTGTCCGTTATACGTTACACTATAGAACATACAACATGAGGAGTGTATTCTTTATTCTTTAGGCTGTGGACCTCTCTTTATCGGTATCTATATCTTTGTGCATCTTTATATAGATAGCACATGTATAATTGTTGGATACAGAAAGGATCGTAGATACAAGATACTAGATACAAGATACAAAAGTAATGTTTCAATTCTCAAGTCGATAAAACCATCATGTTCAGTCAGAACTGCACACTGTACACGTATAATCACAGTCCATAACATAACATAACAGTCATACACTGTGAAATATACTTGTACGAAGTAAGAATGTATGTACAATAATAATAATTGACAGCGAGAGGACAAATGGAACATAGTAATACAGTTAGTGGGATTGCGTTCATTCGTAAAATATATTATTGAAGGTTGGTGGTTGGTTCATGTAATTCCTCTCTCTCTCTCTGTGTCTGTCTATGTCTCGTCATAATACTCATATCTTTTATGTCTGGCTCATCAAATAAAAATAGTGATGAAGTTTAATTCAAGGGGTCTCAATTCTCAATTCTCAATTAAAAGGTACATGTAAATTGTACATATATTCTTATCTATCCTTTACCTTACCTTACCTTTTCCTTGTGTCTTGTATCTCCAGTGCATCATTTACAAAGGTATACAGTATATGTGTTCAATATATCATATACTTTTCATATACAACAATATTCAATGCTCATTGAATAGTTTATAGTATTTACTATTTTGACCATCATTTATGAATGAATACTTCCTATGACTTTGTACTTTGTCTGATGTAGGTAAAGTACACCACGAAATATTTACATGGAAAGATTGTATCAAGTTTGATTTGTATTCCTATTCCTAGTTTTCGTGATTTACAATTTACCATTGGCAAAATGTACAATGTACAAGTCAAGTTGAGAATTACATTTTTTTAATTATATTATGTGTATTTGGTACTCCATGAAATGAATGAATGAATGAGCATGAGGTGAAAATACTTTTTTTTCTTTATTGACAGTAATATGAAAAAATATAGGTATTAAGATTCTGTGAGTGCACAATGCACAAGTATAAATGAATGAATGGTTTGTTGGTATTTAGTATGCTCTCTGTCTCTGTTCATGTCATGACATAATGTATGATGTCTAATGCATAATGGTTTAAGCACGACTAACAAATTGAGACATCAAATGAATCTCGTGAAATATTTCTTCTTGTGGAGGTCTCAGTGGTCAGGAAACAATGCAGTAGACGTCGTCGTTTCCCTTTATCCTCAATCCTCTCAACTCTCCATACTCTAGAGCCAGTGCATACATTACTCTATATCCTTTATCATGTATTACACTCAGTTTTGATTTCTGATGGTACATTGTTCTTCATTTTTTGCCAAAATGTACACATGTATAATTTATAATGCTATACAGAGTACAATATAAAGGGGCATGTACATATGGATTATTTAATATGGTCCTTATTAAGTTCTTCTTTTGTGTACACTAACTACGTGCACATTGTGTACATATTAACTAATTGTGCTCAGACAGAGGAACGAATAGAGAAACTGATGGGCACTCATATACAGATAATCCATTCCATATCATATATAACATATATATGAGGGTCATTTGTTTCCAAATTTGCTCATTTTTTGCTCTAAAGACTACAGTGCACATTGTTTTTTATATGGAAAATGTCTCAGGCTCAAATATTGTGCACATGATGGTTTTGTGTTTTGTCTTGTCTTGTGATGATGATGATTCTGTGTTTGTGTCTGTTTCTGTTTCTGTGCGGGAGGATGGAAATGACAGGGTCAACTTGGAAAACTTGAAAAAAAATCAAATTTCGAATTGTGTATCACTACAGTCTACATTCTATAGTCACTTGACACTCATAATAATACATATGTGCATTGTACATGTAACGTCATTGTAGTGTTCTATAGTGAGTTATGAGGGTTAGACCGACAATTTGTCACTATTGCTACTGCGACTGCTGTGTACTGTGACACTGGCACACATTTTTACATTTTTTAGAGAAAAACATGTTCACGCCAATTGTTTTTGCCATTCATCTTTCTCATTGTCCAATTTCCAATTCATGGAAAATGACATCTCAAAACCTAAACACCCAAACACCAAAACTCAATGCTCACAGTCAGAGGGGATTCAAACATTCAAACTGTACAAAAAAAATAAAGACAATAACACAAAGTGTGAAAAAATTATAAACAATCCTTATTTGTCCATTTGTCTAACAAGTGTACCATTTTGGTCAGCTATTTGTTTGTTTGTTCCAAATTCTAAATCCGTTGGTCCAAGATTCAAGATTCAAGAATCAAGATTGTTTGTCCATTCTAAATTCCAATTTGAGAGTTAAACTCAAGCATTTTAAAAGTTAAAATGCTTTGAATTTTGAATGCTCACAATTTTCAATTGTTTGCAAATTGAAATAAACACAATTATTATTATAGATATTTTTCATTGAATTGTAAAGAGCTCTTTTCTCTTTTGTGTTATCTAAGCGTCAGTATAATGGGAGGTTGCTCCATGAAAACTAAAAAAAAACAATCAGGCTCTATCTTTACAACAGGTTTAAATTTGAGAGCGAGAACGGAGAGAAGATACACAACAATAATAATAATAATACATAATACTGATGATGACACTGTGCTAACGACAAATAATAAATGAAGTAGGCGTTCTTTGAGCTTTGAGCAAAGCGTAATGAAGACATAAGGCCAAACGCGAGCCCGATAGAAAGGTGACAGTTTCATTCAATTCCATATTCCATGAGTGAAAGAAAGAATAAAAAGTATCTAAATAGTTTTAATAGTTTTGGATTCAATTTATGTAATATCTTATTGTGAGTTGTGAGTTTCTATGATATTATGATATAATACATAATGAAGAATGAATATGATGGTAATAAACTTGAGCTTGAGACTCGACACTCGACATTTGACGCTCGACCAAAAAGATTCAGTGAAAACTATGCATTGTTGTAATTCATGTATTATTATTACCATTCAGTGATTTTTACTATTATTATTATTATTGTTGTGTAGATAAATTGTAAATTAGTCAGTGCAGACAATGTACACAAATACAATGGAGAAGATGAACCTAGCTTGTGAGAACATAAAAAAATCATTATTACTATTAACTTTTAGTATGATAGGCATAATAATAAGAAGAAGTATCTTTTTTTCGTCTTCGTATTAATTTCTCCGTTCAAAATACAAATACCATAACATCATATCAATTTGTATTAAAACCAGAGAGGAAAGAGTGAAGGTCGCGGAATGTGAGAACATGATATTTCATGTAGAAACAATTAACCATCAAATAAAACTCACAATGAAAAATCATCATCAAAAATTCGTATACATGAAAAAGCCTGTACTTGTGATTTTTACTACTTTGTTATTTAGTATTTACACATTTAGTACTTTGTATTTCGTACGACATACTCAATACTTATTCAATACTCAGAACTCATCATACATTTTGTACATATTACCATTGTTGTTATTAGCATTCAAGTGCTTACTCTGGTCTGGTCTGGTCTGGTCTAGTCTACGCTAAATCATGATAATGATATGTAATAATTGATTATTCATGTTTCATGTATTGACATAACAATTTACAATTTTATATTATCATTACTTTTTTTTATATTTATCCATTATCCGTCTCATTACAATTTACTATAGTGTCGATGGGAGATTCATATGAGTAGATGAGAATTTGTCATAATTTAATGATGTTTTTTCCCTCCGCACTTTTTTTTGTATGGAGTTTGGAGTTTGGATCCAAATCTTGACTTGCAATTATTTCTTCATTTTATCCACTATTTTGGGACTAAAAAGATAATTTTATCACATTATGTATTCAACATTTGATATTCAATATTCATAAATTTAATCTGTTGATTTTTTTTGGAAAAATTAAAAATTATGCATGATTCATGATTCAAATTTTTTCTGTGTTCTGTACAGTTTTTGGATGATAAAGGATAGAGAGAAAATCAATTAATTTTTCAATTCTTCACAGTTGCCAGTTAGCATTTAGTATTTAATGACCAGTGAGCAGTGCTTAAGGTCATGATGTAGGGTGATGAAAAGTCACAGTATGTGCACTTTTCAGTATTATTATAAGAGGAACAATAGAGATTATACATTATACAATACATATGTAAACACAATATCAAAACCCTCTACATTAAACATTATACATACATGGATAAAGGATGAACAATAAACATAAAAAAGATGACAAAAAAACCTTTGATGAGCCTGTGTTAAACAGTTAGTGCAAATTCAAATCCAGTTTTTACATGGATTTTTTACGGCAATCAAAAATCTTCTGGTAAAACATAATAATGATAATATACTGATAATACTGACACTGCATCCTTGTTTTAATAAAACTAAATATACATTTTTCCTTTTTACATCAGCACTCATCACCTATAGTCAAAACGAGTTTTACTCATTGTCAGAGCCTATACTGTCTAGTCTCGATATTAACTACGCAGAGGGCATATTTGATATTGCATAGGGTAAAATTGTACTCTTTGTGTATCTATGCATCAAAGTAAAAACTAGTGATGAATTGATGTAGTTAAGCACTGAGCATATTGAGCATTAAGCTCTTGATTTAAATACATAGAGACTAGAGACGTTCTCAACAAATAAACAAAAACAAGTTGAGGTTGTTACAAGCTGGAAATGATCAGCATGTACTTATGGTATGTGTGAATGTAATTTAATAAAAAGCACGTTTTTAAAACGCACAGTAGTTCAAGTCTTTGAAATTTTATGTGCTTTTCGTGATCTTCAGAATATGTTGAGTGTTCAGTGTGCTGAGTACGTATTGAGTATTGGATTTGAAAAGAGCAAATGAAAAGGAGACAGACTCCAGTGAGTGAGTGTGCTGGATTTGTCTTTGAATTAATTTGAATTTTGAATTACTCAAATTTTTCCTTGTTCTTCTTCGTCTTTGTCCACATTTGTCTATACGAGAACACTAAACACGTAAGCGTATTTATTTTGGTTTCACGTAGTTAGTCGTTAGTATATAGTTAATTTATGTGCATCTTTTAATTTGCTTTGAAATATAGAGTTGTTTTTTGTCTTCTCCTTTGTATACTGTATACTGTCAGCAGAGCAGATTGCAGAAGCATGTAGAATGAAAAGACGTACATATATTATTATTATTATCATTATATAAGACATGAGAACGAAAAGGAAAATAGAAAATATTTTTATTAGATTAAACTTTATCGAGGTCAAGTTAACCACCATCGCAGCAGCAAGTAGCATCATCATCATCTCTATTATTACTTTTGTGTAGATGATTGCGTTCCATTTCATTAGATTTTGATTTGATGATCATACTTCCGGCTCAAAAATAAAATATGATCCAAAATCCACAACAAACAAAACTATTATACATAATATTTTGACATGTAAACTATAAAGAATAAAGTGAGGCACAAGTCTTTGTAATGTAGTACAAGTAGTGTTAATACTATAAAATTAGTACGATATTATTTTTTAGATAGTTTATCTATTGAAATGGCCAAGTTATTCAAAATAACTCACAATCAAAAAAGTTTAAATACTGGGATTCCATCAGATTTTTTAGTGATTAGTGATTAACGTACAGAGTACGGAGTACACGGTCAACATTTGAAGAAATTAAACTACTGTCATTTGCTTGTTGATAAATTATGTAATTTATATATATATATATATATCTGTGTTCAGTGTATTGGCAATAAGGATAAAAGAGTTTGATCTTGAAATATTTTTTAAAGGGGAAAGATTTTTGACAAGGTTTATTACACGCACGGCTAATGCTACGAGCTATTAGCTATAGTCCATAGTATTAGCCACTAGTATTTTTAATGTTCAGTGCTCAACGAGAATAACATACACCATACACACAACACACAGATAAAGTTGTGCGTTTGGTTTGATATGAGAAATAAGAAATGAGAAACCACATGAAAGATCTATACAGAGGATTTAATTTAATGTCTCCATCGCATTCAACATCCAACAACATGCAACGTACGAGAGATTGTATTATGAACTTTTGAATGTCACACATGCACTATAAACTATAAACCAACTTACAACTTACACAACACACATAACACTGCATATAATATGATGATAATACGTAATATATTGCCATTATAAAACTAATGAAGTTTTTCATCGCATTTGTGCATTGATCCAGTGCCGATGTCTATAATATCTAATGTATGATAAAGACGTTTGAAGTTTTTTACTGTTTGTAATATAATAATAATAATAATTGTAATTGTAATTTGTAGTACAAAAAAACATCATGTTCCGTCTTTTCTTAAATGAGTATGGAGTATGGAGTATTATAAAATTCATGGTCTGTTTACAAATTAGGTTGACAATAATGATGACTTTTATCGACGTAACATTGTGTGTATATTTATTTTATGTATTGTTGAGTATTTTTGCGTATTATATTGTGTATTGTGTACATTTGAAAACACATGTCTCATGCCTCATATTTTTTTATTGAATCATGACTCAAGAATCAAGATTCAAGATGACAGCTTCGACACCTTCACTGAACACTGAACAGTGCACAATCTATGATTTTTCTTATTCAAGTGGACATTTCCCCTTTCGTTTTGTGTTGTGTCTCTTGTCTCTTGTCATTTGTCGTGTTTCCTTTGAACTATTTCATGTTCTTTGACTCACTTTGTTCATTTTACCTTGTCCGTGGTCGATGTTTTGTATTCTGTAGACTGTATTATGACTTTGTATTCATTCACGTTTGGACCAATATTATATCATATTCGCATTATGTCTTCTTCTCTTGAACTGGCCAGTTTCTGCTTATTGAAAAGTCTTCAACACAGTTTTGACTTGAGAGAATTTGCATAATGTGTATGGTGCATGATGTACGAATCAAGCTAAATATATAGGTTTTACAATAGAAAATGGTCAGCTTATACCGATTGTACATTACGCATTGTGCATTCAGGAATCAAAATAACAAATAATATCGTCATGTGATATGTGATAGTGAATATTGTATATTTTTTGTACATAATACATGCATAAAATAATATAGGATAGGATGAAAAGTTAGTTTATATGCAGAAGATGCCTTGATCATTACAACTTATAATTCATAATCCATAAATCACGTAAGTCAAACCCATTTAATAAAAAAATACACTTGGAGTGCATAAAGCACATAATAATATTATAATAGTAAATAGTATATAAAATATAAATGAATGAATGAATGAATGATTACATTGAAATGATGTGTCAAAAAGATGAGCCGCCCACACCTTCAAAAACTTTTTGATGTTCAAGACCATCTTTTCCAGTGTACTGATATAATATTATGTGATACATGAATATTGAATAATGTAACTATATTAAGAAAGAAAGATGGTTAATATTTACCTTATAAATTCATGTTAGCACTGGCACTGGCACTGTGAAGATGATCCTCTAAAATTATATTAGCAGAAAGTACAAAGTATACAATATTATGTGCATAATATGTGTGCTAATCGCAGTAGTATTATGAATTATAAAGTACAGAGTATAATGCAATGGATTTACAGTTACAGAATTCACAAATTAAATTACATGGGACAAGAAGATGCATCTTGATTCTTGATGAATAATATTAGTATTATTAGTATTATTATTACATTATTATGGACCTTTCCTATCATTTGTAATATCTGTTGTTCTTTGATTAGTGATTAACGATAGTGTAATGAGATACGATCGACGATCGACTATCAACGATCAATTAATTTATCGTGTCAGAGCCATATAGTACATTTAGAAACAATTAAATCTCATAAAAACTTTCTTTCTCCATCTCTCGTCTCTTGTTTTGCCTCTTTTATGTTGTCTGTTGTCGTCCCTGTGACTCAGTTGAATGTTGAATGAATTATTCAGTGAGCATCTTCTTTTTATATAGTGGACAAGGATAGACATATTGTATTTTTATTATGCTCAAACTTATACACAATACACAGGTTTAGACAATGTTCCTAGTTTGTACTTTTTGTATTCTCCATTCTCCATGTGTAAAAATAAACCACGGACTGGCGACTTGTCATTATAGATTATAGATTGTAGTTTTAAACTTGTGTTGTAATATTGAATGTATAGAGATAGAAAATATATATACATACAAGGCAATGCTCAATACTCGATACTGAATACAAATCACTAATCGCATCCAAATTAATATATAGAATCCAGATTGATAAGACCATTTTTAGTCTTTCAAGTCTGTTTGTCACCATCCGTTTCAACTTTTGCACACACATTCAAAATTTAAAATAACCAAGAGCTCAGAGCAATATGTAATATAATACGTAACATTTTATTTCTTGTTCAATGTTTAATGTCACGTCCAGTGCATAAAAATGAAGAGAGCAAACAGTAAACACACACAAAGACCATCCTCAACTTTTATGCTATTAGTCATATCATTGTCATTACGAAATATTTGGCAATACCTCTATTATTTTCAATACTGTATTTCAATAGTCAATACTCGATAAAACGTGAACGTTTTGTACATGAAACGTTTGTTGTTTGTTCATCAATAATTCAAATAGTTTTTCCTAAATTATTCATACTTTTATATTTAATCGTCATTTTTATCAGAAAATCAATAATATCACAGTAATTAAAATTCTTTGTATTTAATGAGCAATGAAGAAGGATAAATTAGTTAATTTATTGTCACAAATTTATTGGATAAAAGAATAACTTGAGGGGAAGTTCAATCTGAAGGTATGGAGCACAGAACTATATTATATATTATATTATTATGTATTTCTGCTAATTAGCATCCTGCGTACTGCGTACATTTAGAAATACAAATATTGACTTTGAATCATAATAATTATGAAGGAGAATTATTCACAAAAAGACAATAAATAAAGGAATTATTAATTAATTCTATGAGATCATAAATTATGAATAATGATAAGGGGTACATTGAGATTTTTGACATTTTCTTAATAAAAGCTTACTAACAAGTAACAAGCTTTCGAGTTTTGAGGTTTGACTACACATTTGTTTGAATATGCATATGTATTGTGTACAATATGTAAGTTCAATGAAGATTAAAGATGCTTCAGGTAGAAAAGTTAAAACAAATGAAATTCAAACAAATACAAGGCACAAGACCAAGCTCACATAAATAATAAGTGAATAATTGAGGATTGAGGTCTTTGCAAACGTGTTCAAAAAACCATAATATGCAAAATGACTTAAAAAATATAAATTTTTTCCTCCATTCTCTCTCTTGTCTCTTAGACTTTAGATTTTGTACTTGTCCTTGACAAAAGTTATTACTTATTATTTATTATCATTCCGAATGTTTCCTGGTAATTTTGCCCACATTTATTTTCTTTCCAAGTCTACGGCTCTATTAATAGAACAGAGAACAGTATTGTTTTTGTTACTCTGAAAATATAATTGAGATGACTTAATTAATATTTTAATTATTCTACTCGTCTGTTCCTTATTCTTCTGTCTTTTGTAATAAGTAATAAGGATGCTAAAATAAGAGTCCATCCAGGCAGTTCATTTGAATGACCACACATGGCGTAATTATTTGTATCGAGGATCGAGGTGTAGAAAAATTAAAGGTAATTTGCACTATATGAGCTGTAGATTGTGGACCGTGGACAATCGGCACAAGCCGGAATAGATATAGATAGAGAGATGGATGGATGGACAAAGAAGAGCTATAAAAATCACGGATAAAAAAATGTTCCATTGTTATGTCAAACAAAGTAAAAAATGACAAACTTAATCCATCAAGTGAAATGTATTAGTAAACTAGTGTAAACTATTACTACTCTGGTGGCTGGTGCTTTTTGATTTGCAGCTCTAAACTCTAAATTAATTAAACTAATTTCAGTCCGTCCATTTATCACTAATTTTTTCAGTTTAAATGATCTACGATGTACGATACGGTTTCTGCATGCTGAGAAGAACAAATAAAAATGGTCAAATATGAGTCAGTTCTATTTTCAGTCATGTTCAGTGTTCAGTTTCTCATCCAATTTAAACAAGAGATAAAAGAGGGTACATTTTTTTGGGAGTAGTTTTTTTGTTTTCGTGTGAACATGTTTTTTATTTGTCTTTTGTATTTTCTATGTCAATGATAAAATTGCCACAAGGAAGTTTTGCATTGTTTTTTGTTCGTGTCTTTTTATAGAATTTATGATTACCGTTCCGTTGTATAATTTGTAAAATGTTTGGAGTTTGGAATGAAAATAGAGGATGAGAAATGATTTGTCTTTCGTGAAACCCGACTGTTTCCTGTTATATAATAAATATATTACATGAACATTGTTTGAGTTTGAGTTTTGAGAACAAAATTATACGCTTTGTTCCGATTTCGTGGGATGATTCTTACTTGTCGATTGTTACTTGACGTGCGTACAGTGTACAGGTTAAGCAGTAAAGATTCTTCAAGTTCAGTGTCAAGTTGCTACTGTCTAAAGTCTAAAGCATGAAATATGATGCATCATGTATCATGTCAATATTTTGCCATCAACAATCGACGTGTAAAATGTAAACAAAGAAACATTCCAAATTTCATGACAAATTGATAGATACAATTGTAAACAATAATAATAATAATAATAATAATAACAGGGTGTGTACTTTTTACATACGGAAATATTCAATCAATGAAGCGTGAAGACAGCTCATGCAAATATCAGTATTTTGTCTCTGTACTTTTTATACATTGTACATTACTTTTGAATTTTGAATATTCACGATAAAATTCTATACATGCTATTCAATGGATAGAATTTAGAACTTAGAATCTAGAAGAAATACAGTCGGTGCATCGTGAATCAGGAATCATGACTTACTGTGTTTCATAAGTACATGTATTTTATTATTTGTTGAAGTTCAAACTCTAAACTTGAAACTCTAAAAAATAAAAGTAGAAATCAAATTGAAAGAGCATTGACGGCATTGAAGTAAAAATTAGCCACTTAGCATCTCTCACGCTTCTTTATTTGTACACATGAAATATGTATTCTGTATTATAAATTATGACAAGCTTTTTAGCTTCCTCCTTCACATATTGCATACTACACCGTGCTCTCTCCCTCTGTGGGCCCTATGCTCTGTGTTTTGCCTGTCTCCATTTTCTTCTTTGTTCCTTTTGTATCTTTCACTCTTAATTTACATTTTAATAATATTACAAATTATAATTTAAAATCTGTGAGCACAATAATTTGACTGTTGACTATTGACTATTGATGAGATGTTTATCAATAGCTCTTCATCTTCTGTCTCGTGCTTTGTGTCTTGTGTCTTGTGGTTCTGGGGAGTCTTGATTCTTGATAGCTGAAGCGTTTAATTCTCAATCAATTTTTTTTGATGAAATCATAATCATAATAATAATTTATAGATAGAATAAATGATCAAGTCTACTGTCTACCGTCTAGTGTCTACTATGGACTGGATCTTTGATCTTGGATTTGTTTGTGTGTGTGTGCTCAATGCTCAGTAAAATAACATTGTGAAAATGTCGATAGAATAATTTACGTTTTGTTTTGTTGACAAGTTGGTCATGTAACGTTAAAAGTTAAAAGGATACTTAGGAAAACCTAAATAAATTATCTACTACATGAAATAAAAGTATTCCAGAGTTATGCTGTATATTGTAGCAGAAAATACAGAAGGAGAGAAAGAAAAAGAAAGAAAAGGAAACAAATTCACAATAAAACTTAAGGCTCGTGATCCTCACATAAAAATGTACAGACTACAGACAAGACACTAGACACAAAACTCATCACACATGCAAAAGCACTGAGCATAGAAAAACAAAAACACACACACGCATCATCCTTTGTACTTTGTACATGACAGATGCATATGAAAATATTATGAGGATTGAAACGTGAGATGTGGAACCTTCATTTTTTTGAGGTTCATAACATACCTACAAATTTTTACATGGTGCGTGTGTGTGTTTTTGTGTGTGTGTGTGTCTCGACGAGAGGGACTAAACGAAACATGGAAAATGACATAACGGTTACGGTTTGTATTTTGTATTTTGTATTTTGCACAAACCAAACAAGACTGAGAAGTGAGACGGACGAGACGATCGGAATTGAAAATGTAAACAAAATACAAAATCGTCACTTCCTGGCCTAGCCTACAACAGACAGAGGAATGCACATGTTTTTATTAGATTCACCATTCAGCATTCAGACATCATCGTCAAGTTCTTTTCATCCTCAATCCTCAATGTTATCGTGATCTCTTTCTTTCTCTCTTTCTGAAATAATTTTCCTATTCTTTGGAAAAATATTTGCAAATTACCATTTGATTTTTTCTGAATCAACCACATACATATATACATACACCATACAATTATATAACACAACACACAACAAAAATAATAATATAATATGGAATATGGACATGCCTCTCCCTTTTTTTTCCACAATAGTAATAATAGTTCACAGATGACGATATTCATCAGCAATCTGCAAATTCTACCTTCTTTTTAGCATTTTATTCCAATTTGTTATATTTTGTGACATTTTTCCTGGTACTACAAAATCTATGAATTAATACCACATCCAACATACAACCCGACGCTCAAACTTCATACTTTATACTTTATACATTTCCTCCATGAATTATATTATTATTATTATTGTACATTATATTTTACAGTAAATGTAACGGGAAAATCATATCATTTAAAAAATTGAGAATTTTAGGCGCAAAAATTGTTTCTACTTTGTACTTTTTACTGTAAAATACATCATGATTCAAGATTCATGATGTTATATTATTATAAACTATAAACTATAAACTCTTGTACCTTGTGCCTTGTGCCTTTTATCTTTTATAACATAATATTATAATGAACAACTATATTTTTTGTCCATTATCATGTATTGACATTCAAATTGAGGAACTAACGAACTATTTACAAACTACGCCGTTGACTCTCCTCTCGTCCCATCTCTTCTCACATGTATCTATTGTTCATTTTATCTAGCTGTGGAGTTGAATTTTCTCGAAGTAGTCACAAACAAGTAATTGATTTCCTTGTAGAAAATTTCTTTTGTACGATA